>JAHIAM010001118.1:0-103305 GCA_021605205.1 Aegilops longissima | reverse complement strand
GAGCCAACATGGGTATCCAGATCCCATTGTTGGTTATTGACCGAGAACGCCCTTTGGCCATGTCTACATGGTTCCCCAACCCATAGGGTCTACACTTAAGGTTCAAGGACGCTAGGTTATAAAGGAAGTTTGTATGGTTACCGAATGTTGTTCTGAGTCCCTGATGAGATCCCTGACGTCACGAGGAGTTCCGGAATGGTCCGGAGGTAAAGATTTATATATGGAAAGTTGTTGTTCGGGTTCAAAAGTTTGGGTTTTTTCGGTATTGTACCGGAAGCTTCCTGAATGTTCCGGAGGATTCGAGGGGTCCGGAGGTCCGGAAATAGTTCCACCACGTCCAATACAGTAGCATGGGCTGTAGGGGCGCCTTTAGCCTTAATGGGCCAGGGGCACCAGCCCCCAAGGCCCATGCATGGGAGGGGAACCCTGGGCGTGAGGGCCTCCACTTGACTTGGGAGGCACTCCTCCCTCTCTGGCCGCCCCAAGTCCCATCTAGGGCTGGCCGCACCCCTTGGGGTGGAAACCTCAAAGGGGCGCAGCCCCTTTCCCTATATATACTTGAGGTTTTGGGCTGCCCACCACACACGAGAACCTCTCCTCTCGGTGCAGCCTCCGCCCTCCTCCTCCTCCTCCCTTGGTGCTTGGCGGCAATCAGGATTGCCACGCCCTCCATCACCACCACGCCGCAGTGCTGCTGTTGGATGGAGTCTTCTCAACCTCTCCTCTCTCCTTGCTGGATCAAGGCGGAGACGCCACCGGGCTGTACGGTGTTGAACGGAGGTGCCGTCTGCTCGCACTAGGATCTCCGTGATTTGGATCACGCATACTAGCACGACTCTTCAACCCCGTTTCTTGAACGCCTCTGCTTAGCGATCTACAAGGGTATGTAGATGCACCTTCCCTCGCTACTAGTTTCTCCATAGATAGATCTTGGTGACACGAGGGAAAATTTTGAATTTCTCGCCACGCTCCCAACAGGAATATATGGCTAACAAGATGTTTTCAAGTGCCATTGAGTATAGGTAGGCATGTTTTCCCTCGGATTTAATCATTCTAGAATCACAAGGTTTGGATGTAATTCGGTATGGATTGGCTATCGATGTACGGAGGAAACATCGATTCCGCCAAGAAGTCGATTTGCTTACCACCCGTAAGGAAGAAGGATTAAGTATGCATCGGCATGAGCCAAGAGGACACAAGTAAATTCCTTATCGAGTTGTGCAGGAGGAAGTACCAGCAGAAGGATTTCGATGTATTCTAAGAGAGCTGTTTGCATGCCACCGATAGAGACATTGAGTTTTTGATTGATCTTTTGCTGCATATAGGGCCGATATCTAGGAGACCGTGATGGGTGATGCCCGCAAAAGATTTGGAAGAAATTAAGAAGCGATTAAGGAGCTATTGGATAAAGGTTTCATTCGCCCAAGTTCTTCACCTTGGGGATCGCCAAGATTACTAGTGGAGAAGAAGGATGGATCATTGAGGATGGTTGTTGATTATCGAGGATTGAATGAAGTAACAATTAAGAACAAGTACCCACCGCCATGATCAATGACTTGTTTGATCGAAGCTGCAAGGAGCTAAGGTATTTTCCAAGATCGATTTATGCGATCAAGATACCACCAGCTTGAAGATTCGAGAGCAGGATATTGTTGGGGAACGAGTAATTTCAAAAAATTCCAACGCACACGCAAGATCATGGTGATGCATAGCAACGAGAGGGGAGAGGTGTCCAACGCATCCACATAGACCAAAGCGAAGCGCTAGCACAACGCGTTGATGTAGTCGACGCCTCACGGCCCGACCGATCAAGCAACCAAACTACGGCACATCCGAGATCTTGCACACGCTCAGCTCGATGACGAGCCCCTGACCGATCCAAAGAAAGTGTCGGGAAGAGTTCCACAAGACGACGGCGCAGGACGATCTTGATGTTCTATCGTCGCAGGCTTCGCTTAAGCACCGCTACAATATTATCGAGGAGAACTATGGTGGAGGGGGGCACTGCACACGGCTAAGAGATATCAAGGATCAATTGTTGTGTTCTCCAAGGGTGCCCCTCCGTGAGATATAAAGAAGTGGAGGAGGAGGCCGGCCTCTATGAGCGCGCCTTAGGGGAGAGTCCTACTCCCACGGGAGTAGGATTCTTCCTAGTAGAACTAGAGCCTTCCAAGTAGAAGGAGGAGGAGGAAGGAAAGGAAGGAGAAGGAGAATGAAGGAAGGCCCCTCTCCCTAGTCCAATTCGGACTAGTCATGGGGAGGGTGCAGCGCCACCCTTGGGGGCCTTTTCTTTCCTTCCCGTATGGCCCATTAAGGCCCAATACGAATTTCGTAATCCTCGGCATTCTAAAATAATCTCAATCACTGAACTTTTCGATGTCCGACTATAGTCGTTCCAATATATCGATCTTTACGCCTCAACCATTTTGAGATTCTCGCCATGTCCCCGATATCATCCGACTCCAAACTCCTCGTACATCAAAACTCATAAACTCATAATATAACTGCCATCGAAACCTTGCTGCGGCGGACCCTACGGGTTCGAGAACTATGTAGACATGACCGAGACACGCTACTTCAGTCAATAACCAATAGCGGAACCTGGATGCTCATATTGGTCCTACATATTCTACTAAGATCTTTATCTATTAAACATCATAACAACATACGTTGTTCCCTTTGTCATCGGTATGTTACTTGCCCGAGATTCGATCGCGCAGATCTCAATACCTAGTTCAATCTCATTACCGCAAGTCTCTTTACTCGCTCCATAATGCATCATTTCACAACTAACTCATTAGTCACATTGCTTGCAAGGCTTATAGTGATGTGCATTACCAGAGGGCCCAGAGATACCTCTCCGACAATCGGAGGATAAATCCTAATCTCAAATACGCTAAATCAACATGTACCTTCGGAGACACCTGAGAGCACCTTTATAATCACCCAATTACGCTAGGACGCTTGGTAGCACACAAAGTGTTCCTCCCAAAAAGGAGTTGCATAATCTCATAGTCATAGGAACATGTATAAGTCATGAAGAAAGCAATAACATACTAAACGATCGAAAGTGCTAAGCTAACTAAATGGGTCAAGTCAATCACATCATTCTCCTAATGATGTGATCCTCGTTAATCAAATGACAACCCATGTCTATGGCTAGGAAACATAACCATCTTTGATCAACGAGCTAGTCTAGTAGAGGCATACTAGTGACACTGTTTGTCTATATATTCACACATGTATTATGTTTCCGTTAATACAATTCTAGCATGAATAATAAACATTTATCATGAAATAAGGAAATAAATAATAACTTTATTATTGCCTCTAGGCATATTTCCTTCAGCCTCCAACTTGCACTAGAGTCAATAATCTAGTTCACATTGCCATGTGATTTAACACCAATAATTCACATCACCATGTGGTTAGCACCCATAGTTCACATCGTCATGTGACCAACACCCAAAGGGTTTACTAGAGTCAATAATCTAGTTCACATCGCTATGTGATTAACACCCAAAGAGTACTAAGGTGTGATCATGTTTTGCTCGTGAGAAAAGCTTAGTCAACGGGTCTTTCACATTCAGAGCCGTATGTATTTTGCAAATATTCTATGTCTACAATGCTCTGTACGGAGCTACTCTAGCTAATTGCTCCCACTTTCAATATGTATCCAGATTGAGACTTAGAGTCATCTGGATCAGTGTCAAACTTGCATCGACGTAACCCTTTAAGACTTAACCTTTTTGTCACCCCATAATTGAGAAACATATCCTTATTCCCTAAGGATAATCTTGACCGCTGTCCAAAGGATCTACTCTTAGATCACTATTGTACTTCTCACAAAAAAATAGTGTAGGGTATACAATAGATCTGCATACAGCATGGCATACTTTATAGAACCTATGGCTGAGGCATAGGGAATGACTTTCATTCTCTTTCTATCTTCTCGGCCTGGTCGGGCTTTGAGTCTTACTCAATCTCACACCTTGTAACACAGGCAAGAACTTTTTCTTCGATCGCTCCATTTTGAACTATTTCAAAATATTGTCAAGGTATGTACTCATTGAAAAAACTTATCAAGCGCCTTGATCTATCTCCATAGATCTTGATGCTCAATATGTAAGCAGCTTCACCGAGGTCTTCTTTGAAAAACTCCTTTCAAACACTCCTTTATGCTTTGCGAATAATTCTACATTATTTCCGATCAACAATATGTCATTCACATATACTTATCGAAATGTTGTAGTGCTCCCACTCACTTTCTTGTAAATACAAGCCAATCGCAAGTCTCAGATAAAAACTATATGCTTTGATCAACTTATCAAAGCGATATTCCAACTCCGAGATGCTTGCACCACCATAGATGGATCATGGAGCTTGCACATTTTGTTAACACCTTTAGGATCGATAAAACCTTCTGCTTGCATCATATACAACTCTTTCTTTAATAAATCCATTAAGGAATGTAGTTTTGTTTATCCATTTGCCAGATTTCATAAAATGCAATTGCAACATGATTCGGAAAGACTTAAGCATAGATACGAGTGAGAAACTCTCATCATAGTCAACACCTTGAACTTGTCGAAAACCTTTTGCGCATAATTCTAGCTTTTGTAGATAGTAACACTACTATCAGCGCCCATCTTCCTCTTGAAGATCCATTTAATCTCAATGGCTCACCGATCATTTGGGCAAGTCAATCAAAGTCCATACTTTGTTCTCATACATGGATCCCATCTCGCATTTCATGGCCTCAAACCATTTCATGAATCTGGCTCATCATCGCTTCCTCATAGTTCGTGAGGTTCGTCATGGTCAAGTAACATGACCTCCGAATAGGATTACCATACCACTGCGATCTGCATTCGAAGACCCACGAGGTTCTGTAGTAACTTGATCCAAGTTTCATGATCATCATCATTATCTTCCTCACTAATTGGTGTAGAAATCACCGAACTAATTTCTGTGATGAACTACTTTCCAATTCGGGAGAAGGTACAATTACCTTATCAAGCTCTACTTTCCTCCCACTCACTTCTTTTCGAGAGAAACTCCTCTCTAGAAAGGATCCATTCTTAGCAACGAATATCTTGCCTTCGATCTGTGATAGAAGGTGTACCCATAAAGAATCTTTTGGGTATCCTATGAAGACGCATTTCTCCGATTTGAGTTCGAGCTTATCATGTTGAAACTTTTTCACATAAGCATCACAACCCAAAAACTTTAAGAAACGATAACTTTGGTTTCTTGCCAAACCATAGCTCATAAGATAAGGTGTCATCTCAACGGATTTAGATGGTGCCCTTTTAACGGAATGCAGTTGTCTCTAATGCATAACCCCAAAACGATAGTGGTAGATTGGTAAGAGACATCATAGATTGCACCATATCTAATAAAGTACAATTATGACGTCGACACACCATTATTGTGGTGTTCCATGTATGAGCTGTGAAACTATTCCACTTTGTTTAAAATGAAGGCCAAACTCAGAGCTCAAATATTTATTTCACGATCAGATCATAGAAACTTTATTTTCTTGTTACGATGATTTTCCACTTCACTGAAATTCTTTGAACCTTTCAATTATTTTAGACTTATGTTTCATCAAGTAGATATACCCATATCTCGCTCAAATCATCTTGTGAAGGTCGTCTAAAATAACGATATTTCGCCAAGAGCATCAACACTCATTGGATCGCATACATCGGTATGTATTATTTCCAATAAGTCAAGAGTTTCGCTCCATTGTTCCGAGAACGAGTTTTAGTCATCTTGCCCAAAAGCACGGTTCTCGTAGCATCAAATGATTCATAATCAAGTGATTCCAAAATCCATCTTTCATGGAGTTTCTTCATGCGCTTTTACACCGATATGACCTAAACGGCAAGGCTACACAAATAAGTTGCACTATCATTATTAACTTTGCATCTTTTGGCATCAATATTATGAATATGTATCACTACGATCGAGATCCAACAAACTATTTTCATTGGGTGTATGACCATTGAAGGTTTTATTCATGTAAATAGAACAACAATTATTCTCTCGACTTTAAATGAATAATCAGACAATAAACATGATCAAATCATATTCATGCTCAACGCAAACGCCAAATAACATTTATTTAGGTTTAACACTAATCCCGAAAGTATAGGGAGGTGCGATGATGATCATATCAATCTTGGAACCACTTCCAACACTCATCGTCACTTCCCTTCAACTAGTCTCTGCTTATATAACTCCTGCTTCGAAGTTACTAATCTTAGCAATCTAACAAGTATCAAATACTCAGGGGCTACTATAAACACTAGTAAGGCACACATCAATAACCTGTATATCAAATATACCCTTGTTCACTTTGCCATCCTTCTTATCCACCAAATATTCTGTGGCATTTCCGCTCCAAAGGACTATTCCTTTGTAGTGTAAGCACTCGTTTTAGGTTTGGTCCATTTTGAGCTTTTTCATAGAGTGACAACTTGCTTGTCATTCTACTTGAAGTTCCTTTCTTTCCCTTTGCCCTTTCTTGAAACTAGTGGTCTTGTCAATCATCAACACTTGATGCTCTTTTCTTGATTTCTACCTTCGCCGATTTCAACATCACGAAGAGCTCGAGAATCGCTTTCGCCATCCCTTGCATACTATAGTTCATCACGAAGTTCTAGTAACTTGGTGATGGTGACTAGAGAACTCTCACAATCACTATCTTATCTCGAAGATTAACTCCCACTTGATTCAAGCGATTGTAGTACCTGCATAACTGAGCACATGCTCACTAGTTGAGCGATTCTCCTCCATCTTTTAGCTATAGAACTTGTTGGAGATTTCCTATCTCTCAACTCTGGTATTTGCTTGAAATATTAACTTCAATTCCCGAACATCTCATATGGTCCATGACGCTCAAAACGCCTTTGAAGTCCCGATTCTAAGCCATACATGGTGCACTAAACTATCAAGTAGTCATCATATTGAGCTAGCCAAACGCTCATAACGCTCTGATCCGCTTCTCTGCAATAGGTATGTCACCTAGCGTGCATTAAGGACATAATTCTTCTGCGGCAGCAATGAGGATAAACCTCAGATCACGGATCCAATCCGCATCATTGCTACTAATATCTTTCAACACAATTTTCTAGGAACATATCAAATAAACATATGAAAGCAACAACGCGAGCTATTGATCTACAACATAATTTGCAAAATACTACCAGACTAAGTTCATGATAAATTTAAGTTCAATTAATCATATTACTTAAGAACTCCCACTTAGATGTACATCTCTCTAGTCATCTAAGTGATCACGTGATCCAAATCAACTAAACCATGTCCATCATCACGTGGAGATGGAGAAGTTTTCAATGGTGAACATCACTATGTTGATCATATCTACTATATGATTCACGCCGACCTTCGGGTCCTCGTGTTCCGAGGCCATATCTGATATGCTAGGCTCGCCATGTTTAACCCGAGATTCCGCAGCAACTATTTTGCACCCGCTGTATTTGAACGTAGAGCCTATCACACCCGATCATCACGTGGTGTCTCAAAGACGTAAGAACTTTCGCAATGGTGCATACTGTGGAGATCACTTGATAATTAGTGAGAGATCATCTTATAATGCTACCGCCAATCAAAGCAAAATAAGATGCATAAAGGATAAACATCACATGCAATCAATATAAGTGATATGATATGGCCATCATCATCTTGTGCTTGTGATTCCATTCAAGCATCATCATGATCACCATTGTCACCGGCGCGACACCTGATCTCCATCGTAGCATCGCTTGTCGCCTCGCCAATCTTATGCTTCTATGACTATCGCTACCACTTAGTGATAAAGTAAAGCATTACAGGGTGATTGCATTACATACAATAAAGTTTAGACAACCATATGGCTTCTCGCCATTGCCGATAACTTGGTTACAAAACATGATCATCTCATACAAAAAATATAGCATCACGCCCCACCATATCACATCACAACATGCCCCGAAAAACAAGTTAGACGCCCTCTACTTTGTTGTTGCAAGTTTTACGTATGCTACGGGCTAGCAAGAACCGTTTTACCTACGCATCAAAACCACAACGATAGTTTGTCAAGTTGGTGTTGTTTTAACCTTTGCAAGGACCGGCATAGCCATACTTTGCCTCAACTAAAGTTGAGAGACCGACACCCGCCAGCCACCGTGCAAAGCACGTCAGTAGAACCTCAGCCTCGCCAGAAGCGCGACGCTGCATGTCGGTCCGGGCCGCCCATCCAACAATACCGCCGAACCAAAGTATGACCTGTAAGCAAGATGACTTATATCGCCCACAACTCACTTGTGTTCTACTGCGCATATAACATCAACGACAAAACCTAGGCTCGATGCCACTCGCAAGAAACGAAGTTATTTCAAAAATTCCTCCGCATTAACCCAAGATCATGGTGATGCATAGCAACGAGAGGAGAGTGTGTCCACGCATCAGAGACCGAAGCGAAGCGCTAGCACAACGCTGTTGATGTAGTCGCACGCCTTCATAGCTCTCGACCACATCAAGCACCGAAACTACGACACCTCCGAAGTTCTAGCACACGCTCAACTCGATGATCATCCCCGACTCGATCCAAAGAAAGTGTCGGGAAGAGTTCCACAAGACGCACGACATGGTGACGATCTTGTTGTTCTATCGGGCACAGGCTTTCACTTAAGCACCGCTACAATATTATCGAGGAGAACTATGGTGGAGGGTGTGACGCCTCGATTTAATCAGACACTAATCATGCACGCAAATGTGTACGATCAAGATCAAGGACTCACGGAAGATATCACAACACAACTCTACAAATAAAATAAGTCATACAAGCATCATAATACAAGCCAGGGCCCCGAGGGCTCGAATACAAGTGCTCGATCATAGACGAGTCAATGGAAGCAACAATATCTCGAGTACGCATATAAGTTAAACAAGGTGCCATAAGATGGCTAGCACAAACCGATACAGACGAAGAGGAGCAGCCTCGCTCGATCCTCCTAGGTTACCTCGGTCGCCGCTGGCTGCACGTAGTAGTAGGCACCTCCGCAGTAGTAGTCGCCAGGCGTGGCGCTCGCTCCCGGCTCCACTGCCTCTTGCAGCAATCGAGTAGAGGTAGGGGAAAAGGGGAACAAGGCAACCGTGAGTACTCATCCAAAGTACTCGCAGCAAGGAGCTACACTACATATGCATGGATATATGTGTAAAGGCCATATCATGGACCGAATCGCAGTAATGCCGTAATAAGAGGGGATAGCTAGTCTTAACGAAGACTACGCTCGACACCCGCCTTGCAACAGTAGGAGGACAACCAAGTCCTCCAAGTAACATCACATAGCAATAATCCTACCCGCAATCCCCGCCTCATATCCCCGAGCGAGAGCGACCACCGCCTGTATCCGCACTTGGAAGGGTGTGTTTTATCAAGTATCCGGTTCTAGTTGTCATAAGCTCAAGGTACAACTCCAAGTCGCCCCATATCAAGATCACGGCTATCCGAATAGATTAACTCACTCAGGGTGCACCATCTTACCCAAAGACGCTTGATCCCATTTGGCCGACACACTCTCGGTCATGCCCGCCGCTGAAGATCAACACGCCGCAGCCCCACCTAGGCACAAGAGAGGCCAACACGCCGGTTCAAACCTAAGCCGCAGGGTCCGGGCCCATCGCCGCCGAAAGCACACCAAGACGCTATGCACGCGGGCCGGAAGCATACCTAGCCCATCAGTGTTCCACCAACCGGCGCTACGCCCGCCTCCGTCACGACGCTTGAAGTACTTTCGCCGATACCACGACGCCGGATACCCATAACTACTCCGCCAGAGATGGTTAGTGCGATAAGCTCAGAGCTAACTCAGATCAAATACCAAGACCTCAAGTATGCAGTTAAGTAACCGCGAACGCCGAACAGGCCAGCCCACTCTCCTAGGCGGTCTCAACCTGCCCTGCCGCCCGCCACAAAGATCCACTCATGGTGCTCCATCACCAATTCGATTTTAATCTCACATGTATCATGTATAAGATATAGTATATACCCGTGATCAACTCCCGAGTGATCACGGCCCGATAGTATAGCACGCGCACGGACAAGAATGTAGGGCCACAGATGAAAGTACTAGCATCCTATACTAAGCATATAGGATTGCGTAAGGTAACAAATGGTTACAAGGACAAAGCTATGCAAAGAGATAGAGTATTCTAAAACAGAATATGCTATACTACTCTAATGCAAGCAGATAGAGAAGAGTAGGCGATATCCGTGATCAAGGGGGGGGGCTTCTGGTTGCTCCGCAAGAGAGAGGGGTCGCAACACCGTAGTCGAACTGGCAAAGCAGCAGCTTGGTCTCAGAGTCTACCCGAGAGAAGAGGGGAAGAAACAATGAATACAAAGTAAACAGATGCATATCGATGCATGATATGTCAAGAAGCGATGCTAGGCGTGTTCTAACGTGGTATGAGGGGGTACTGTTAGGGGAAAACATCCGGAAAGTATTCCCGTGTTTTGGGTTTTCGCAGGAGCCGAGGGGAAAAGTTGCAGGTCTGATAGGTTAGGGTGTGGCGACTAACGGATCGCAGATCCGGATTCGCCTCGCCGCTCGAGCAACTTTCATGTTGAAAATATTTTAACCGAGTTACGGATTAAAAGATATGATTTTAAAAGATTTTAATAATTTCTGAATTTAATTAGTTAATTAATTAATTAATTAAAAATGTATTTATGACGTCAAGATGATGTCATGCCGACGTCAAGAGTCAATCAGGTTGACTAGTCAACCTCGACATGTGGGTTCCATTCGTCACCGTTAACTAATTAACCTACTTAAGTTTAATTAATGAGTTAATTAGGTTAATTAGTCATTAGGTTTAATTAATCAGATTAATTAATTAATTAATTAATTAATTAATTAATTAGTTTTTATTCATTTTATTTAATTTTCATTTTCCTTTCTTTTTATTTTAAAACATTCTTCGGGGGGGCCCCATGTCATTGGGGTGGGTGGATTGCCACCACGACCGAGTCAACAGAGCTAGGTAGGGGGCCCTGCCCATCGGGCCGGGGGACAAAGTGGGCCCAGTGGCCTACGCCATGCAGGGGGCGAGTCGGCCCGTGGTTACTGCAAGGCGAGGAGGCGCCGAGCATCACGACTGGCCCGTGGCTACAACGGGCGCGGCCGACGATTAGGAAGGGGGAGAGGAACGCGTCCGGCGGGGGGCATGGGGTCGGCCGCCGTCCCGGTGGAACGGCGCCGCGAAGCGGGAGGCGGCGAGGAGGTTCGCCTGCTCTGGGGTGCACGGGGCGGGAGGGGGTCACAGGCGCGCCGAGCCACGACGAAGCCGGGCCCTGCGGACGCTAGGGTCACCGGGGGCGGCAACGGGATCCACGGGCGAGGGGCTGCTGCGGGCGGAGGGGGGAGAGGGCGCCGCCGGGCGAGGAGGAGGGAGAGGAGGCGGGACGGCGTGGCTGGCGCAGCGCGGCGCACTGGGAGAGGGGAGGCGGCCGAGCCGCGACGGGGGTTGGGCGACGGGGCGTACCGGGAGGGGGACGAGGGGAGCGACGGGAGAGGGCGGAAGCTCACAGGGGCCGTGGGGTCTATGACGGCGGTCTGTGGAGCTCGGAGGCGACTCGACAAGGAGGAGTCGGCGAGGCGGCCACCGGCCGGGGAAGATCCGTGAGGCGGGGGGGGGGGGGACGACCTCACTGGCGAAGGCCAGGGCACGGTGGGGGAGGGGGGTCCGGACGGCGGCGAGGGGCGCAGGGGAGGAGGCGACGGGTCGGGCGGGGGTGGTCGGCGAGGAGAGGGGCGAGAGAGGATCGCCCCAGATCCAAGGCGAGGGGGGGGAAAGGGATCGGGGAAGGGGGGCGAGTGGGGGCTAGGGTTCCACCGCCGAGGGGGGGGTTATGGGGGGATGGGCCGGGCCGTGAGGGGCTGGGCCACAAAGTGGGGGTGGGGGGCTGGTCAGTGGCCAGGGGGGTTCGGGGCTGGTTGGCCAGGGGTTTCCTTCCCCACTCCTTTTGTTTTTTTTTTTTCTTTCTTATTTTCTTCTTTTCTGCTTTTAGTTTATTTAAAATGTCAAAGCACTTTACAAAATTTTGTGCACCCCACCATAATTAGGTTTGTTATTTTAGACAACCCCTAACATTTTAGTTTTAGTTTTTGAAAACTTTTATCGCTTGCTTTTGTTTTGAATTTGTTTTAGACCGGTTCAATCAACGTGAGGTTAGTCACAAAGAATCGAGGTGATTACCGTTGCTTAATCATCCGGTGTTACAAATCTCCTCCATTACAAGAAATCTCGCCCCAGATTTAGGAGGTAGAAGGAAAGAGTGCGGGTATTCATCTCAAGACGATCCTCGCTCCTGTGTGGCTTCGCCTTCGCAGTGATTCACCATCGACTTTGAGGAACTTGATCGCTTTCCGACGCAAAGCGGCGCTCAGCTTGGTCGAGAATGCGGACCGGATGCTCTTTATAGGAGAGGTCCTCGCTGCACCGAGCACTTCATGGTCCATCGCCGGATTGGGTCCTTGAAGCAGCGCCGAGTTGTGACACGGGAACACATCGTGAACTCGAGAAAGGTTCGACGGAAGCTCCAGCTGATAAGCCACTTTTCCACGCCTTTCCAGATAGTGAATGGGCCAATATAGCGAGGAGCTAGCTTGCCCTTGATCCCGGGCGTGAGCACCTTCATTGGTGTAACGCCAAGATAGGCCTTTTCGCCAAAGTTGATAGACCATGTCTTTGTGATGACGGTCATAATTACTTTTTGACGCGATCGAGCAGTCTTGAGATTCTCGCGAATAATGCGGACTTGTTCTTCGCATGTTGGATAATATCCGACCAAGAGTGGACGCTCCCCGCTTCGACTCAGTTCAGAGGGGTTCGCACTTTCGCCCATATAACACTTCAAGGGGGCCATCTTCGCACTAGCTTGATAGCTATTATTATAAGAGAACTCAGCATACGGGAGAGATTCCTCCCATTTCTTGTCAAGGAACGACACAAGCTCAAGCATGTCTTCGAGAATTTGGTTGACACGCTCAACTTGCCTTTGAGATCATGGATGAAACGCAGATCGAAAGATAAATGAGTCCCCATAGCTTCTTGAAAACTTGCCCGTAATCTTGAAGTGAATAAGCTGCCACGGTCCGAATCGACAACCAAGTGGAATACCGTGAAGTGAAACAACCGACATATAGAGCGCTGCAAGTGACTAGCAAGATCGCTTTTTTGACCGCCGTAAAATGTGCAACTTTAGAAAGCCGTCAATGACGACAAGAATAGCATCATTACCTTTCTCGCGATTTGGGAAATCCAAGGATTAAGTCCATTTCAACATGGTCCCATTTCCATTCGGAATAGAGATAGGTTGCAGAGTTCCAAAGAGGCCTTTGATGTTTCGCTTTGATACGACGGCAAACGCCACACTCAAGAACATAGCGTAGCAATGTCTTGCTTCATATTAGACCACCGTAATCTCTCGATTTAATGTCTTGATACATCTTTGTACTACCAGATGGATACATAGAGGCGTATCATGAGCTTCTTTCATAACCTTCTCGAGTCATATTCAGGTTTTCCTTCTTACACGGCACCACTAGGCGGCCTTTGAAGTACAAGGCGCCATCATCAAGAATAGTGAAGGATGAGGGATTTCTTTTTGATGTCTTGTTTAATCTTGTAGACTTCGTGAGTCAAATCCTCGCATTGTCTTTATGGTGCCCACGAGATCGGGTTCAACAGCCAGGTATAGAGGGAACTCTGGGAACAACACGGAGATTCATCTTATGGAACTCCGAGGAGGGGAGCGAAAATCTTGAGGAACAATATGGAGGTTCAGCTTTCTGAATTCTTCAACAAGTGGGGCTGAACTTTGTGAACTCAAGGTGGTTGCAAGAAGACTTATGCTCAAGGCATCAGCCATTACATTAGCCTTGCTCATGATAGGAATACCCAAATCAAAGTCTGCAAGCTTCCATCCATCTCGCCGACGGAGGTTCAGGTCTGGCTGAGTAAATGATACTTCAGACTTTGGTGGTCGGTGAAGATCTCGCAACGATTACCGAGAAGGTAATGTCGCCACCGCTTTAGCGCATGAATGACAGCAGAAGTTCGAGGTCGTGAATCGGGTAGTTCTTCGTGAGGGCGAATCACGAGAGGCATAAGCAACCACTTTGGCGCTTGCATTAGGACACCGCCTAATCTTTGACGAGAAGCGCCGAAGAAATGACGAAGTCCTTCTTAGTATCGTGGAGGAGCTAGCACTGGGCAGAAGTCAACTTGTCTTTGAGTGCCCGGAAACTTTCCCGACACTTATCTCGTCCATTGGAATTTGACGCCTTATGCAACAAAGTTAGTCGAGGCTCGGCAATCTTGGAGAAGTTCTCACTTAATCGACGGCAATAGTGGCGAGACCGAGAAAACTTCTGACTTGCTTAACGCTCTTCGAGGAGTCCAATCGAGAATAGCCTGAACTCTTTCAGGTTGACGGCAATACCATCCTTAGAGATGACATGCCCAAGATAGGTTACTTCGGAAGCCGAATTCACATTTGGAGAACTTGGCATAGAGTTGATGCTCTCGTAGCTTTTCCAAAGACAAGACTAAGATGTTCAAGATGTTCTTCTTCATTCTTGGAAAAGATCAGATATCATCCAGATAAACCACGACTAACTTGTCGAGGTAATCCATGAATATATAGTTCATCAAAGCAGAGAAGGTAGCTGAGCATTGGTTGCCGAAGACATGACGGTGTACTCGTATGAACCATAACGAGTCACAAATGCGGTCTTGGGGATATCCTCCTCACGAACACGGATCTGGTGGTAACCCAACCTCAAGTCGAAGTTTCGAGAACACCGATTTAACCAGCCAATTGATCATAAAGATCATTGATCCGAGGAAGAGGATACTTATTCTAATGGTAGCTTGATTTATAGGACGGTAGTCTTGGACCAATCGGTTTGTCCCATCCTTCTTCTTGACAAAGAGAGAAGGTGCTCCCAAGGAGAGCAACTTGGGCTAATGAAACCACTTTGAAGAGATTTGTCGATTTCTCCTTTAGCTCAAGGAGTTCATGCGCGGCATCTTGTAGGGTCGCCATTATAGGAGTGGTGCCTGGTTTCAAGTCGATGACGAATTCGACAGCTCTAGCAGGGGGAATCCTCGAAGTTCTTCAGAAAGACGCCTTGGAAATCGCAAACGACAGAATGTTTTCAATCCTCGAGGGGTGCGGCGCTCAATGCATTCAATGCATAGAGCCTTGCCTCGCATCTTGAACCGCATTTGAGCATTGTAGCTATTATTTCATCGAAGGGTGTAGCAGATGGACGGTCTTAGTGGCGCAAACGATTGACGCAGATGCGCTTTCAACCAATCCATCCCCAAAATGAGGTCGATGTTAGACGCCTTCGTGATAATGGGGAGGCATAGAATTCCAGCCCTTCGATTTCCACGGGACGCCGACGCCAACCATGGAGGTTTGACATTGTCCCAAGGGGTTTTTACCACTACCAAGAGTTCATCTCTCACACTTAACGTCAGGCTTGTATGCAAAAGTCTTCCGACATGAATGAATGCGATGCTCCTGAATCAATAAAACAGATGCGTGTACTGAATTTACGAGGAGTGTACCCATCACAAAGAGCAGCTGGTCTTGAGCTTCGCTCAGATCAACGTGGTTGGCCCGAGCTTGCCCATAAGGCTTGGCAGTGTTGTTGCGGTTCCTGGTGTTTCCACGGCCACCGCTGAAGGGCCACCTGATTCTGGTTCTCGTTGCATTCTAGCACGGCCCTCGTTGTCCGCACCTCAAGCACAAGCCATTATTGGGAGGGGAACAGAGCTTGGGGTGGTGGAGCTGGAAGCTTCACGCTTAGTTGTAGGCGACGAGGTGTAGCATAGTTCTGCCTTTGAAGCAGTGCATTCGGCTGGTACATACTGTTGGGAATCCATATCTTGCGCTCATGCGAGGACGGGCTCAAGATGAGCCCGTGTCACGGTTATGCCGTTAGAGCTCGTATTCCTGCACCGTTTCGACATTGATAGCTTTGTTCACCAAGGTGGCGAAATCAGCAAAGTCGCACTAGAAGTGCGAGCTTGATGTCGCTTGAAGACCGCCACGAACTTCTCCCGCTCTGGCAGCATCGCTTGTAATATCCTCTTCAAGATAGCGAGACAAGTCCAAGAACTCTCCGATAAGCTTCAACAGCCTTGTTGCCTTGGGTGAGGTTATGAACTCACGCTTCTTCCGTCCATGACCCTTGAGGGATGAAGGGCACGAAGGCAGCTTGAAGTCCGCCAGTGATGAGTGTTCCAACCGGCAGAGTACGCCTGTGGCTGTCCCACCATTGAGCTGCGGGTCCCTTCAGAAGAAGGAAGCAAAAGTGACATAGCTGGCAGGGCTACATCAGCAGACTCCATCTCATAGGTGATGTCACGGAGCCGGGCCATCAAGATCCAAAGGCTGGGTTGAGCTATGTACACGCCTGGGGTTCAGCGTATGAAATCTCGCAGAGTTGTTCCGCTTGGGTGCTGGTTCATATTGGGGCGAGGAAACTGAGCCATCATGTTTTCCATGAACCGGCGATTCATCTCGAGCTGTTGGATCATACCAGCCATGTACTCAAAGCGGTGGGAAGTTGGCACCACGATCACGACTAGCTGGCCTAACCATCCCGCTATTATATAACAGGTAGTTCAAAGATTTGAGAAATTAAGCAAGAGATAAGAATCATTCATGATGAAACATGCATAATGAAAGCAAGATGATGGGAACTACATAGTAGTTGGCATATCTTACAAAAGGAATCATGCATAGAGTTCGATATATAGAGTCCAAAGACATAGACTACTACATCATAGGCGGCACGCAGTTCGCTGGGCGTATACATCAAACACTAACAAGCAAGTCTACATCACCCCACGCTGTATCGCGGAGGTAGTCAGTAGCCCGAAGTCGATAGTGCGGCAGCGGATAGTCCTCCACGCCGCTGACTGGGGCCGCGGATACTCCGTGCTGAATCCGACGCCCGGTGGCGTAAAAGGGCTGGCGCGGAGAGTAGCCTCCCACGCCCGCCAACCGACACCCCGGGGCATCACGGTCCCGGCTGGGTAGATCGCAGAACGCCGCAGCCTCCGGATCGGACAAAGGGTGCATCAGCCCGAGCACGGTAGAGGTGCCGACGGGTGATGTACAACTCGTGGCGAAGAGCCCGGTTAGCTCGATCCAGCCCATCGCGATGCGTAACAAAGTTCGATGGTGGAAGGGCTCGGTGACAAAGGAGTAGGCAGCAGCAGTAACCTCCTCACCAACATCGACGCGATAGCAATGTGCTCAAGGGGAGGTGTCCAACTCGATACTCAAAGACGAAGACGTGTCGAGCAGCATAAGCAGCATCGTGGACTGCCATATCGATAGTCACTCCAACACCATGTGCGGTGCAAAGACAAGAGTGGACCTGCATCTCGAGAGTAGAGGTGGACGATGGCGCTATCGCTTCCCGGTTATAGTCCCGTACTCTCATAGACGGTACTGTGGTGCCAAATATAACCCAGATAGGTCATCATCTCGCTAGCACCGCAGTGATCCCGAGGCACCAATGGTCGCCGTGGCGCATTTACCTGCCTCGTGGGTTCCATCCGAAAACAAAGACGCTTCAAAGGAGTCAATGACAAAGTGGAAATTGCTCAAATACAATTCCAAGAACAACTAAGGCTATATCCAACTTTGGGGTGAATGCGGTCACGGATCCTAGTGTTAGTTAGTAAAATCGCTTAACCCGAGTAGAAGAGAGTTCAAAGTCCCGCAGTAAAGGTCGAGGAGTAAAAGATCCTAGTACCACCCGATGGCGACGTAATTCCCGTAAGGCACACAGCCAAGTTAGTAAAAGTTTTGCAATGTCTAGACTCGACTTCGCCAAGGAGTGTGGAAGGATTCTTACAGCAATGGCTCGATATAATCTCAGACGCCTCGATTTAATCAGACACTAATCATGCACGCAAATGTGTACGATCAAGATCAAGGACTCACGGAAGATATCACAACACAACTCTACAAATAAAATAAGTCATACAAGCATCATAATACAAGCCAGGGCCTCGAGGGCTCGAATACAAGTGCTCGATCATAGACGAAGTCGGGCGAAGCAACAATATCTGAGTACGCATATAAGTTAAACAAGGTGCCATAAGATGGCTAGCACAAACCGGGATACAGACGAAGAGGAGCAGCCTCCCGCCCGGGATCCTCCTAGGTTACTCCCCGGTCGTCCGCCGCTGGCTGCACGTAGTAGTAGGCACCTCCGAGTAGTAGTCGCCATAGGCGGTGGCGCCTCGCCCCGGCTCCATCTGTCTGCTGCAGCAATCGAGTAGAGGTAGGGGAAAAGGGGAACAAGGCAACCGTGAGTACTCATCCAAAGTACTGCAAGCAAGGAGCTACACTACATATGCATGGATATATGTGTAAAGGCCATATCAAGGACCGAATCGCAGAATGCCGTAATAAGAGGGGATAGTTAGTCTTAACGAAGACTACGCTCGACACCTGCTTGCAACAGTAGGAGGACAATCAAGTCCTCCAAGTAACATCACATAGCAATAATCCTACCCGCAATCCCTCGCCATATCCTCGAGCGAGAGCGACCACCGTTGTATCCGCACTTGGAAGGGTGTGTTTTATCAAGTATCCGGTTCTAGTTGTCATAAGCTCAAGGTACAACCCAAGTCGCCCTGCTATCAAGATCACGGCTATCCGAATAGATTAATCACCGCAGGGTGCACCATCTTACCCAAAGACGCTTGATCCCATTTGGCCGACACACTTTCCGGTCATGCCCGCCGCTGAAGATCAACACGCCGCAGCCCCACCTAGGCACAACAGAGAGGCCAACACGCCGGTTCAAACCTGCGCCGCAGGGTCTCGGGCCCATCGCTCGAGCACACCAAGACGCTATGACGCGCGCCGAAGCGCACTCTAGCCCATCAAAGTGCCCACCAATCCGGCGCTACCGCCTCGTCACGACGTCAAGTGCTTCGCCGATACCACGACGCCGGATACCCATAACTACTCCCCGCAGAGATGGTTAGTGCGATAAGCTCAGAGCCAACTCAGATCAAATACCAAGACCTCGTTGTTGCAGTTAAGTAACCGCGAACGCCGAACAGGCCAGGCCCACCTCTCCTAGGCGGTCTCAACCGCCTGCTGCCCGCCACAAAGATCCACTCGGTGCTCCATCAAATGACCCGATTTTAGTCTCACATGTATCATGTATAAGTATATAGTATATACCCGTGATCAACTCCCGAGTGATCACGCCCGATAGTATAGCACGCGCATTTGACAAGAATGTAGGGCCACGATGAAAGTACTAGCATCCTATACTAAGCATATAGGATTGCGTAAGGTAACAAATGGTTACAAGGACAAAGCTATGCAAAGAAGATAGGAGTATCTCGAAACAAGAATATGCTATACTACTCTAATGCAAGCAGATAGAGAAGAGTAGGCGATATCCGTGATCAAGGGGGGGCTTGCCTGGTTGCTCGCAAGAGAGAGGGTCACAACACCGTAGTCGAACCGGCAAGCAGCTGCTACGGTCTCGTAGTCTACCGGAGAGAAGAGGGGAAGAAACAATGAATACAAAGTAAACAGATGCATATCGATGCATGACATGTCAAGAAGCGATGCTAGGCGTGTTCTAACGTGGTATGAGGGGTACTGTTAGGGGAAAACATCCGGAAAGTATTCCTGTTTTGGGTTTTCAGCAGGAGCCGAGAGGGAAAAGTTGCAGGTCTGGATAGGTTAGGGTGTGGCGACGAACGGATCGCGATCCGGATTCGCCTCGCTGCTCGAGCAACTTTCATGTTGAAAATATTTTAACCGAAGTTACGGATTAAAAGATATGATTTTTAAAAGATTTTAATAATTTCGAATTTAATTAATTAATTAATTAATTCAAAATGTATTTATGACGTCAAGATGATGTCATGCCGACGTCAAGAGTCAACAGGTTGACTAAGTCAACCCCGACATGTGGGTTCCGCTCGTCACCTCTCGTTAACTAATTAACCTAATTAAGTTTAATTAATGTAGTTAATTAGGTTAATTAGTCATTAGGTTTAATTAATCAGATTAATTAGATTAATTAATTACTTAATTAATTAATTAATTAATTAGTTTTATTCATTTTATTTAATTTTATTTAATTTTCATTTTCCTTTTCTTTTTTATTTTGAAACATTCTGCGGGGGCCCCCATGTCGGCTGGGGGGGGTTGATCGTCACCACGACCGAGTCAACAGAGCGGGGGCCTGGCCCATCACCGGTGGCCAAAGGGCCCCCTGTGGCCACGCAGGGGGGCGGAGTCGGCTCCGGTGGTTACCGCGTGAGGAGGCGCGAGCATCGCCGACTTCGCCCGGTGGCACAACGGGCGCGTCACAAGGTAGGGGAAGGGGAGAGGACGGGCGGTCTGGCAAGGGGGTATGGGGTCGGCTGTCCCGATCGAACGAAGCCAAGAAGGCGGAGGCGGCAAGGAGGTTCGCCTGCTCAAAGCATGGGCCGGGAGGGGGTCACATGGGCCGAGCCACACGGGCTCGGCCTCGGATCGCTGGTCACCGTGGGGGCGGCGACGGTATCCACGGGCGAGGGGGGGCTGGTGCAAGCGAGAGGGGAGAGGGCGCCGAGCGAGGAGGAGGGAGAGGAGGCGGGGACGCGTGGCCATGGACGGCGCTGTCACTGTGACCGACCCATGGGGAGGCGGCCGAGCCGGGCGACGGGGGGCCACTGGGGCGCTGGCCGGGAGGGGGGACGAGGGGAGCGACAGTGAGAGGGCGGCTCACAGGGGGCCGTGGGTTCATGACGCGGCTCGGGTGGAGCCTGGAGGCGACTGCGAGGAGGGAGTCGGGAGGCCGACCGGGCGCTTGGGAAGATCCGTGAGGCGGGGGGTTGGGACGCACCTCATGGGTGGCGAGTGCCGCGCGTGGGGCGACTGGGAGGGGGGGTCCGACGGGCGAGGGGCGTTAGGGGCGGAGGCGACTGCAAGTCTGGGCGGCGGGGCTTGGCGCAAGTAGGGGGGGCGAGGGAGGACTGCCCGATCCAGATCGGGGGGGGGGGAAAGGGATCGGGGAAGGGCGAGGGGAGCTAGGTTCCCACCGCCGGGGGGGGTTATGGGGGGCTGCTGGGTCGGGCGTGAGGGGCTAACAGTGGGGTTCGAGCTGGCCGGGCCAGTGGGGGTTCGGGAGCTGGTTGGACCAGTGGGGTTTCTTCCCCACCTCTTTGTTTTTATTCTTTTTCTTTCTTATTTTCTTCTTTTCTGTTTTAGCTTATTTAAAATGTCAAAGCACTTTACAAAATTTTGTGCACCCCACCATAATTAGGTTTGTTATTTTAGACAACCGCCGAACATTTTAGTTTTTGTTTTTGAAAACTTTTATCGTTTGCTTTCGTTTTGAATTTGATTTAGACCGGGTTCGAATCAACGTGAGCTTAGCCACAGTAACCGAGGTGATCACTGTTGCTTAATCATCCGGGTGTTACAAGGGGGGCACTGCACACGGCTAAGAGATCTCAAGGATCAATTGTTGTGTCTCCAAGGGGTGCCCCCCTCCCGGTATATAAAGGAGTGGAGGAGGGGAGGGCTGCCCTCTATATGGCGCTACTTAGGGGAGTCCTACTCCCACCGGGAGTAGGATTCCCCTTCCTAGTAGAACTAGGAGCCCTTCCAAGTAGAAGGAGTAGGAGGGAAGGAAAGGGAAGGGACAAGGAGAAGGAAGGAAGGGGGCGCCCCGCCTCCCTAGTCCAATTCGACTAGTCAATGGGCGGTGCGGCAACCCTTTGGGGCCTTTTCTTTCCCAGTATGGCCCATTAAGGCCCAATACGAATTCTCGAATCTCCTAGATTCAAAAATACCCGCAATCACTGAACCTTTCCGGCGTCCGAATATAGTCGCCCAATATATCGATCTTTACGCCTCGACCATTTCGAGACTCGCCATGTCCCCGATCTCAGCCGACTCAACTCCTTCGGTACATCAAAACTCATAAACTCATAATATAATCACATCAAAACCTTAAGCGCATGGACTCTACGGTTCGAGAACTATGTAGACATGACCGAGACACATTACCGGGTCAATAACCAATAGCGGAACCTGATGCTCATATTGGCTCCTACGATTCTACTTAAGATCTTTATCGGTCAAACCGCATAACAACATAATGCTTGTTCCCTTTGTCATCGGTATGTTACTTACCCGAGATTCGATCCGCCGGTATCTCAATACCTAGTTCAATCTCACATCGCAAGTCTCTTTACTCGCTCCATAATGCATCATTTCGCAACTAACTCATTAGTCACATTGCTTGCAAGGCTTATAGTGATGTGCATTACCGAAAGGGCCTAGAGATACCTCTCCGACAATCGTGAGTGATAAATCCTAATCTCAAATACGCTAACTCAACATGCACCTTCGAGACACCAGAGAACCTTTATAATCACCCAGCTTATGTTGTGACATTTGGTAGCACACAAAGTGTTCCTCCGTAAACGGAGTTGCATAATCTCATAGTCATAGGAACATGTATAAGTCATGAAGAAAGCAATAGCAACATACTAAACGACGAAAAGCTAAGCCAACGGAATGGGTCAAGTCAATCACATCATTCTCCTGACTAACGACCTGCCTATTTCATGAACATGATGAACAAAGTGTTTATGGAGTTTCGGATAAGTTCGCTGGCTGTTCATTGATGATATTTTGGTCTACTCAAGAATGAAGAAGAGCATAAGGAGCATTTGCGCTGGTAATCGAGAAGCTCAGAGAACATCGCTATATGCCAAGTTCAAAGAAATGTGAGTTTTGGTTGAAGGAAGTTGGATTGTCTTGACATGTTATATCCGGAGAAGGAATAGCAGAGATCCCACCAAAGTTGTCACCGTGGACAATCGGGAAGCCCCAACAACAGTTGAGAGATCCGAGTTTTTTGACTCACAGGATACTACCGAGGTTCATTGAGAATTTCTCAAAATTGCGAAACCCATGACGGAGTTGTTGAAGAAGGATACTAAGTTCAATTGACTCGAGGAATGTGAGGCCAGTTTCAAGAGTTGAAGAAACGCTTTGGTTACATCGCCAGGTTGATTCTCGCCAGATGAGCGCAAGGATTACGAGGTGTATTATGCACGCTTCGTTGAGGACTTGGAACAGCTTATGCAGGAGGGAAGAGTTTTTCAGATGCTTCACTACAACTTAAGCCCCATGAGTTGAATTATGCTACACACGATTTGGAGTTAGCAAATGTAGTACATGCATTGAAGACTTGGAGACATTTTCTCATTGGAAACCGCTAGAGGTGTACACGGATCACAAGAGTTTGAAATACATTTTCACGCAGAAGGAGTTGAATCTCGCATAAAGGAGATGGTTGAGCTCATCAAGGATTATGACATGAGATTGCATTATCACCCCGAAAGGCTAACTTAGTAGCCGGCGCGCTGAGCCGCAAGAGCCATGTCAACACACTCATGACCAAGATTTACCAAAGGAGTTAGCCGAGGATCTTCATGAGCTATGTTTGGAGATAGTTCCGAGAGGCTATGTAGCAGCATTGGAGATTCAGTCTACTTTGATGGATAGGATCAGAGAAGCCTGCATTTAATCGACAAAGAGATTGCTTAGATAAAGGAGAAGATGAACAAAGGAAAAGCTAAGGGATTTCGTGGAGGATGAGCACGATACCTTAAGGTTTGAGGACTGCTTATGTGCCTAATGACCCGTAGATCAGAAGTTGATTCGCAAGAGGCCCATGATTTGCCGATTCGATTCACCCAGTGAAATACCAAGATGTATTTGGATTTGAAGGATACTTTCGTGGACCGGAATGAAGAAGGATATTATGAGTATGTAGCAGTTTGTGATATATGTCGAGAGTGAAGGCAGAGCATCGTGGCCAGCCGGATTGTTACAGCCATTGCAGATACCGAAATGGAAGTGGGATAAGTTAGGCATGGACTTTATCACGGATTGCCCAGACTCTGCTCATGCTATGACTCGATTTGGGTTGTAGTCGATCGCTTGACGAAGGTAGCTCATTTCATCCCAAAGAAGACCACTTACACCAGTGCTAAGTTGGCTAAGATATACATGACCGTGATCATAGGTCCGCATGGAGTCCCGAGGAGCATTGTATTAGATAGAGGAACCTGTTTACCTCCAAGTTCGAATCGTTACATGAAACTTTGGGAACCAGTGCTAGAGTTCAAGACGGCCTTCCATCCGCAGATGTGATGGATGCAATCGAGAGAGTCAATCAGATTTTGGAGGATATGTCGAGAGCTTGTGCGCTAGATTATGGATCTAGTTGGGACAACAATTTGTCAGATGCATAGTTCTCTACAACAACAGCTTATCAATCCAGCTTGGAAGATGGCCCTTTCAAGCCTTCTACTAAGGAGGTGCAGTAACCCCGTTGTTGTGGGATGAAGTTGAGATCGCCATTGTTTGGACCAGATTTGATTAAAGAGTCCTAATGTATGTGAAGTTGATTCGCATAGGCTCAAGGTAGCCCAGTCCAGTGTAAGAGCTATGTAGATTCTAAACGCAAGGAGACAGATTACGAAGTCGGAGACAGAGTTTATCTTCGTGTATCCCCACTTTGAGGAGTTAGGCGCTTTGGAGTTAAGGGAAAATTAGCGCCACGTTTTGTGGGACCATACAAAGTTTTGGAGCGTATGGGAGAAGTTGCTTACAAGTTGGAATTGCCCGAAGGATTGTCAGGAGTTCACGATGTGTTCCACATTTCCTAGTTGAAGAAGTGCCACGCAGAGATGGTTGATATACTGCTGAGAGATACAGTGCCACTCACTACAAAAAAAAGACACATCCGTGACATTTTGGGCCGAACGAATTTTTTTTCTGTCATACATATGACACTTCTATGACGATAATTGTGACAAAACCCGGTATCATCATAGATGTGGTAGGCTCCTACTTCTATGACAAAAAATCATGACAAAAAAATGGGCTTTTCATCCTGGGCGGCCGGAGACGCAGCTGCATGACATTCTTTGGGCCGCCCATGACGGAAAAACCGTGGTAGAAGCGAGGGGAGGGAAATTTCGGGAGTTGCCGTTGCTATGGTGGGAGGTCGGGGCCTAGCGATGCGCTGCTTTCTCGTGACGACGCTGCAGGTAAAGCGAGGCGTCGCTTTAATCAACCCGAGCGAGGCGCTGGGCTCTAATCAACCCGAAAGGACAGCACCGCAAGCTACGCGTTATCGAACTCGAGCGATCGATCGATGGCTGTTAATCGAACTCCGGCGGAGCGATTCTTCGCCGCTGCCGCTAATCAAGCCGATCGATTAAGCGTAACCGTGAGTGTTATGGGGGTTGATGAATAGTGAGCGTGGCGCTGCTTCCGGATGAACATGACCCCGTGGTGTGGAGGGCTGGATGAACAGAGACGTGGAGGGGTGGTTGAACAGACCCTGGTGTGGAGGGCTGGATGAACAGAGACGGTGGAGGGGTGCCCGTGGAGGGGTGGTTGAACAACAGCCGGCGGGGTAGCGTGGTGGAGGCTGGATGAACAGGAGCCCGTGGAGGCCGGAGGAGGTCACGGAGCCCGTGGAGGGTGGAGGAGGTCGATGGTGGAGATGAACAAAGATCCCGTGGAGTCTTTGTTTTGCAGACGCCACACTTCTCCCGGCGAACAGACTCCTGCTTTCGACGAAGCGCCCAACACAAGTCCGCTTTCGGTCTGCTTTTGCGGTATGCCACACCCTCCCATCAACAGACCCCTGCTTCGACCGTAGGGAGGTCCGCTTCTCCGCTTTGGCGGTATGCCACACCCTCCCGATCAACAGGCCCCCTGCTTCACCGTAGGACGCCCGATTCTCCGCTTTGGCAGACGCCAGCCCTCCCGATCAACAGACTCCTGCTTCAACATGGCCGGTCGAACACAAGGCCGCTTCTCCGCTAGCAAGACGCCATGCCTCTTTTCCATCGCCGCTCCGGCCCAAGCCCTCCCGGCGAACACGACCACGCATTCCGCTCCGACCCAGCCGGTTGGCTCCCATGAACACGATTTATGACACTGCTTTCTCCATTCGGCACAGCCATGTAATGATGCAAAGGATAGGCGCTCGAGACCCTGCTCAGATGTACGACGCGGGTCAGATTTTCTTCTTGCATCCTCCCGCTGTACATGCGCCGCCTACTATGACACGGTGCGCCCACATCCACCAAGATATATGTAATGCATAACGCACGCGACCAGAATGACAACGCCACGACGCTTCACCAGGTGGGTCCCGACCGTCGCACTTCCTTGCGGCGAAGATGTAGCTGGTGGGTCCCAAGCAATGGGGCGAATCGCCTTTTTTTCGGACGCACTTCCTTCCGAAGATGTAATTGGTGGGTCCCAGCATGGGGGGAAACGTTTTTGCTAAACACGGTGGCCCGTCCGTGGGTCCCCGCTTGCCGTGGAGGAATAATTATTTTACGCTGTAATAAGGAGGCACTTCCTTGTCAAGCGCTCAGGACCCAGCTATCAGCCTCTCCACGCATACCCACGCCCAATGGAAGCCATTCCTCGACCACGCTGACCACGCCACGAGAGCACCTGTGGCGGTGGACGACGGCGAGGCCTAGGAAGGGACGACACGGAGCCGGGAAGACGCGCAGTGGATGCCCACGCCAGAGGAGTATGAGGGTTCACTGCTCGCCGCCGCCGCAGTAATAACAGGGGTGAGGGTGCGAGAGGGATGGCCCGCCAGCGTGGGTAGTAGAAGGTGGAGGCCTTCAAAGCATCACAGCCGGCCACGGGCGGCAAGAGCAAAGCGGCACGACCGACGCTGCTTTGGGCGGCCGGAGCAAGAAGACCAGAGGTTGAAGAAGCACTATGGTCATGGATGGACATCGCAGACGCACCACCGAGCTAGAATCGCTCATATATTGACTAAGTTGACAAAGGCCTCCGCCCCACCAACTTAGTAGGCCCACAAGTCAGCCTCCCACCAAGGCTGGTCCCAGCCAGCAGGGGGTATTCTTTTTTGTGCATAATAAGGAGGCACTTCGGTGGGTCCAAGTCGACAAATGGGGAACGCTTTTTTCCGAATACGGCGGCTCTCATCTCCGTGGGTCCCAAGCAATGTGGGGAAACTTTTTTTCAAAATACTGGTGGTCTGTCCGTGGGTCCCTCTGCCGTGGAGGAATAATTATTTTCCGCAGATAATAAGGAGGCACTTCCATGCGGCTTCCGTGGACCCACCTGTCCACCTCTCCACGACAAGACTTCTTCCGATGGAAGTCGGTCGCTGACTACATTGACCACGCCAAGACCGAGAGCACCACGGCGGTGGACGGCGGCGCAGGCCTAGGAAGGGGACCACAGGAGTCGGGGAAGACGCTGCAGGATGCCCGCGCGGAGAGGAGTACGAGGGTTCACCGTTCGGCTTCGTGTGAGGTTGCCGCCGCCGCAGGCCCCGCCAGCGGTGGAATAGTAGGGGGCGGTGAGGCTCAAGGCAGCAAAGCTGGCCATGGGAGGCAGTGAGCATGCGACACGCATCGGCGCGCTTTGGGCGGCCGGAGCAAGAACACCAGAGGTTGAAGAAGCACTACGGCCGCTGGATGGCCATCGACGGTCATTGAGCTAGAATCGCTCATATTGACTAAAGTTGACAAAGGCCCCGCCCCACCAACTTAGTAGGCCCATTAAGTCAGCATCCCACCATGGTGGGTCCCAGCTAGGTGGGGAGTATTAATTTTTTTGTGCGTAATAAGGAGGCACTTCCTGGGTCCGAATCGACAGCTGGGAACATTTTTTCACGAATACGCTGGCCCGCCTGTGGTGCCAGCAATGGGGAAACGCTATGGAAATAAGGTGGCCCGTCCGTGGGTCCCTCGTCTGCCGTGGAGGAATAATTATTTTATGCGTAATAAGGAGGCACTTCCTGCGTCACCGACTCCAATTGTCAGCCTCCACGACAAGACTTCTTCGATGGAAGTCGGTTATTGACCACGCCGCGTCGAGAGCACCGTATGGTGGTCCGGACGACGGCGCAGGCCTAGGAAGGAGACGACGCGAGCAGGGAAGACGCAGCAGTGGTAGCCCACGCGGAGAGGAGTACGAGGGTTCACCGGTTCGGCTGCGGTGTGAGGCTGCTGCCGCCAGAATAACATGGGGTATGGGTGAGTAGAGGGATGGCCCGCCAGCGGTGGGAGTAGTACGGGCGGTGAGGCTCCACAGCATCACAGCCGCCACTGGAGGCAGGAGCACGCGACACGACCGGGTTCTGCTTGGCGGCCGGAGCAAGAAGACCAGAGGTTAAAGAAGCACTACGGCCGTTGGATGGACATCGACATCACTGCAGCTAGAACTGCTTATATTGACTTAGTTGACAAAGCCCTTGGTACGGCCAACTTAGTAGGCCCACAGCTCGGATTTGGCAGAGAACATATAGCCCATTTTCGATTTGTAAGAATGTACAACCCATTTTTCAATTCTAATGGAATTTACTACAGCCCATTTACGGGTTTGTTAAAAGTACGACCCAACTTCTAGCTAGGACAACGATTAATAATTTCAAACAACCGCCAAAACAGAATTCAAAAAAATTCTACATTTTGATGGGATCTGAAATATTTTTATCCTAAATTTCTAGTCAGGTTAAATATAATTTCAAAATAAAGTTGTATCACGTTAAAATCCAATGAAATATTGCGCACAAGAACAAGTAATGAAATTAAAATTTCCAAATTCCAAAACTAATATATTTTTCAAACTAATTACGTGTTTGGCATAGTAATTGCCCAAGTTATTATAATTACATCCCATTTATTATTTCTCAAAGTCCATTTTCTTGTTAAGCCTAATGCAAACCTCCTAGGAAACTTTGCAGCCCAGCGGGGCGGATAACAAGTTGACCTTGATATTGTGTACAACTGTCGCCCAGCTTGCATTGCCGATGTTGAAAAAAAGGCCTGTGTAGTACAAAGACAACCTAACATGGTTACTCAGCCCACATTCAGGACGCCGAAAGGCCCAAACAAGGCTTCAGACAACTTTTGAAGTCACCGAGCTCAATTAATAACTTAAGAAAAAGTTAGATTACAAAGGAACCTAATTAAAAGCTGTCACGAGCAAATAAATAATTCAACGGGTCCCACTTTAGCTGCATACAAGGTGTGTGTGTGAGAGAGAGAGAGAGAGAGATAGAGAGAGAGACCCATCGGTCGATGCTCAGAATACATCTTTCAACCATATGCATTGTTGATGCTCAAGAAAACTTATATAGTTGACACAATCATATAGAACATCATAGCACACCGAACTTGCATACAAAATTTCACGCAGCGGCACAATCAGATGGAAGCAATGGATCGCTACGGAAGGGCTATGTTGAAACCAATGAAGTCGCATATAACGGTTCATCGCCTTTATAAATGACGGGAAATATCTTGAATGTTGTGCAAAGAAAATGCATGCACAACACAATAAGTTCTGCTAGCACATTGTTGACGACAACCCTTTCTAATAAAAAGTTCAGGTACAAAATTAGAACAGGTCACAATCAAATGTACCGCATATCGCTGCTTCGCACTCCATAGCTCGGATTTAACTAGTACTATCCGACAAGATTCAGCTGTTACCTCAAATTAGAGCACATCCAGCAGCCAGCCCCGCTTCTTCTCCCAAAGAAGCAGTGGCCTCCGGCCGCGATGGAGTAGGCCCCGCGCCATCCATCGCCCGAGCAACACGGGAAAGTCCGACGCTGACTCTGTAATGGACGCCGCCGACGGATCCCGCACCAAAGCGGCGGCGGCAGGACTTCGATTGATGGATTGACCACTTCTTCAACATGCACGAACACTGACACAGTACATCCCTTAACGTGGGTCCGCAGCCGCCTTGGTGGCGATTTAATAGTACAACCCCGGTTCCTCGTGACTGTATCTCAACACCAATCACCTTCGGTATGGTGGACAGCTTCTTCATCCATGCCATAACCGCCGAGCCCAGCTGTCCGCAGGAACAAACATACTTACGAGCTCACCTCCAAGGTCGCTGATAAGCTCGCTCATGGACTCACCGCTCCAAGCCCGCCGAGGCATGCCGTGGAAGGTAAGCTTTGTTAAAAACTCAAGCTCAGAGGGCACCGAGCCCCATCCTGGGTGCCACCGATCAAAGCTCACCAGAGCGCCATCGCAGAACAAACACTGGGAAGATTCGAACACACGATCGCAATGAAAGTTGTTCGAACTCCGACGAAGAAATCAGCCGGTGGCGGACGGATTTCAACGAGCAAGTCACTTATTTGGATGCCGCGGCGCAATGCCAAGAGCTTTGATAAGGTCGTCCGGGCGAGACGGGAGGCCGGTCGCCGCTGATGGTTACCGAGGGAGTCTCGATTAGGGGTGTCCGGATAGCCGACTACCATCATTAGTCAACTATCATTGGCCGGACTATCATCATCGACCGACTCCAAGACTATGAAGATACAAGATTGAAGACTTCTCCCTGTCCGATGGGACTTTCCTTGGCGTGGAAGGAAAGCTTGGCGATACGGATATGTAGATCTCCTACCATTGTAACCGACTCTATGTAACCCTAGCCCTCTCGTGTCTATATAAACCGGATGGCTTTAGTCCGTAGGACAACATCATCAACAACCCTTACAATCATACCATAGGCTAGCTTCTAGGGTTTAGCCTCCTTGATCTCGTGGTAGATCCACTCTGTAAACATCCACAATATCAATATCAATCGAGCAGGACGTAGGGTTTTACCTCCATCAAGAGGGCCCAACTGGGTAAACATCGTGTCCCTTTGTCTCCTCGTTACCATCCGCCTAGACGCACAGCTCGGGTACCCCTACCCGAGATCCGCCGGTTTTGACACCGACATTGGTGCTTTATTGAGAGTTCCTCCTGTCGCCACCGATAGGCTTGATGGCCTCTTCAATCAACAACGACGCAGTCCTGGGTGAGACTTTTCTCCCGGACAGATCTTCAGATTTGGCGGCCAGATCAAGGGCCAACTCACTTGGCCATCCGAGCAGATCGAAGTTACGCCCGCCGCCAGTCAGGTTTGAAGCCTAAACTTCACGGCCGATATCCGCGGGACTTGATCTTCGATGGATCTGAGACACACCGAGCGTGCCACGCTGTCACGATGGGCATGAACTAACTCTGCCACGGACAACGCTTTGAGGTCAAGACACGAATCCGCCCACCCATAGTCCGAGTCGATCGCCGGATCGAGGACGGATGGCTGGACACCGCCGAGCTGCAACTTCTACGATGATAGATCCAACACTTACCTTGTCCCGCAGATAAAGCTCATGACTCGAGGTGCCGGACTCGCCGACCAACCTCCTCTACCGCCACCGAATCCGATCGGGCGCCGATCATGGAATTCACCGCCACGGACATCTTTCAAGACTCGCCTTCAGCGATATCATAAATTCATCAAGCATCTCTCGCTATCCGAGAGCCCTCGCCGAATTCCACGCCAGATGGTTGGGATGCGGACGACGAAGAAATTCAGACCCCACCCACCACCCACTTCGTAGAGCCACCGCCGACATTTAACCGACATATTTGACTACGACCAAGACATCGACGGTATGGACGACGATGCCGAGACTACTAAGAACCAAAGGCTTCACAGACATCGAAGACCACTCGCCATACCACATATACATGGTGGACACCCCAAAGGGAAGCAATAACGAGGAACAACGGACGCGCAAAGGATAATCTCGCCGATAAAGAACCAAAACGGCGACGCAGACGCCGCTTCTAAGTCCCGCCGATCAAAGCAGCCTTCCTAATGACCCAGCGATAGAGCAGGCAAACCAGCGGACGATTTAACAGGACGAGCCGGATAATCAACCCTTCACGGAGCAATCAACAGTCTCGACACAACACCGAGCATAAGAACATACACAAAAACTCGCCGCCACCGCAAGAAGTTTGAAGAAGGCGTAAACGAAGCTCAAAACAGCATAAGACACGCCGTAATGAAGTGGAGCAAAGTATTCAAGACTGCAGACAAATATGGCAATGGCCATCAAACTAAGAGCTACCCGGCGCAAGTTGTCGCCAGAATTTGACGAGGAAGCCATAGAGCCTTCACAACAAAAAATAAAGAGGTCGCCGGCCGGATAGACGGCCGATGACAGGCCCAAAGCGACAAGCGGGCCGCATACGTTTAATTATAATCCGGGAAAATGGACGGCCCAACTAGGTCCATCTACGGCCAAAAAAGAGGACCCCTGTGAAGTAACACACCACGACAAGTGTTCAAGACAGCGCACACCCAATATAGGGGGCCAGACACCCACTATGTTTTACCGATGAGGTGCCGGATCATGAATTTCCGTATGGTTCAAACCCATAAACATAGAGGCATACGACGCACAATGCACTCGAGTCTGGATAGAAGATTACATACTACACATACACATGGCTAGAGGAGATGATATCCACGCCATAAAATACCTACCCTCAAGCTCAAAGGGCTAGCTCGGCATTGGCTCAAAAGCCTCCCGTAAAATACTGTTGGAAGTTGGGAAGAGCTTGAGGACGCGCTAGAGCAAATTTTCAAGGGACTTATGTCCGCCCCGATGCGCATTTATCTGAGTCATATAACCCAACAACCCGGAGAATCAACAAGAATTCGGAACAGGTTCCTTACCAAAAGAACCAAATAGTCGATCGTCCTGGACGCAGGCCCTAGTAGCTTTTAAACACAATGTCCGAGACGAATGGCTCGCCAGACACCTCGCCAAGAGAAGCTAAGAACAATGGTCAGCTTAATAAGCCTCATGACGACTTTTGCTTAGAGAAGACAGCTGGCTAGCAAGATGCAGCACCAAATGACCCGAGTACATCCGAGATCGAGAATGGAACGGACAACACGGCGCAGAAAGACCAGCCACTGAATAAAGAAAAAGCCCAAAGGCACGGGCGTCAACGCTGGATTCAAAAGCTCGCCCAAACAATACAACACGGCCTCTTAAGGAGAACAGAGACGAGCTATCAAATTTAAACAAAATTTTAGATCGGATATGTCAAATCCACAAAGATTCGCGAAGGCCCGCAAACCATACCAACCAAATTGTTGAGTTTTTAAACAGTCCGCAGACTCAACGCCGACACAAGGCTCGATGCGCCAAGCGAGGACGATGACGAACCCCACCAGCAGAGCACCGAAGTCAAAAGACTTTCCCACAAGAAGTCAAAACAGTAAACTCGCTTCACGTGATAGTACGGAAAGCCAACACGGCACTCGCTAAGACAAGTGTCGCACGATCCACCCCAAAGGACCGAGATTGGACGCCAAACCAATCACTTTCGACCATCCGATTAGTCCAAGTATCCGAACACGTGATAGACTGCCCGATAGTGGATCCCATAATAGACGGACTGCAATTAACGCAGGTTTTGATGGACGGCGGCAAGGACTTGAACCTGCTATTTCTAACACAATCCGCAAGTTGGGATAGACCCCACCACACCCGCATAGCCGCACTTCCTTCAAAGGAGTGGCGCCAGCCCTTACGCCAGTGCACAGCCATTATTACTAGAAGTTGTGTCGGGTCACCGACAACTACCGACGAGAAAAGCTAACCTTTCATGTCGCCCCATTTAAAAGTGGCCATCAAGCATCACTGGACGGAAGCTGGCCCGCTTCAATGCAATACCACATTACGCTGCCTCTTACGCTTAAAATGCCCGGTTCACGTGGCATCATTTCATTAAAAGGTCGTTGAGACCCGGACACGGCTGGACGAGTCCGGAATAAATAAGCTTAGGGCTACCTAGCCGCACATCCCTTCACAAGGGTTTGCACATATAAGCCATAATGAGCTAGCATAGGCTCAACTTTCTTAATCTATATTTCAATTTTTATGCACTTTCTCTCACGATTTCTTTTCAACCAAGTTCTTCTCTTTACACGATGAACAACGTGCACACCCGCCCGTGATACGGCACAACGGAGACACAGCGCAGACGCAAGAGGGACCCGCTGTAAGGACTCTTTTCAGACTAAGACCCTACGTAAACTTTTCTCATCGCTCTTTGTTGCTATAATCCCCTGGTTTATCATTATAACCAGAGTGGAGATCGGCGCTTGGCATCGGGCCGCGCCAAAGAACTTGCCTGCACTGACACAAGGGGCTTAGGGCTTTGTTTTGCCCGCTATTATAAAGACCGAACACCTTCGGAGTGTTTACGCCTCGAAGTTAGGCCTTATATGCATCAGTTCCGAATCATGTCTTTGGTCAAATGTTGGGTTTGCCTGCCCTCGTGTTTTGCTGCCTTACGCTCAGATCATCGGCTAACGCTCCGTGGAGAACTCATCGCGACAGCTGCCCCGCTCCGCTGGGCGAGCACCTCAAGAGAGAAAGCCGAAAACTGATCCGTCATGATACAGCGAGAGACCGTCAACCACTGACGACTATAGGAATGTTTAGGATTCCTCCGCTTTGACGAAGGGCCGCTTCCGCCAGTACATACGCTACCAATTCGAGAGTGCGGTATTCTGTGGGCTATGTCGTAGCCCCACCCTCGAACTCCATGGCTAAGTGAAAGTGATAAAGCATTATAGTCCGTTGCCTCGCTTGCTACACTACCACCTCCTTTACAGGACCGAGACGCCGGATTAAGTGTGAAAACGCGCTATTTTTTAGAACACCCCGCACCTTGTGCATGGAGGCTGAAGCCGACGAACGCCATCTTTCAAAGTTATACACACGATACATGAACGGCCGATAGGGAGATATTCTATTACTTGAACGCACTAGTATAAAAGGTGCTTACATCATAAATATAGTTTTACATCATATAAACGCTCATTCGAACGTAACATTTTTCGAGCATCGTGACTCTATTACACGAGCACCACGCAAAGATTTCACCAAAATAGTGCTCGACGGGTAACCGTTATCATCCAACCGGGTCGCCACAGCGGTGGCATCCATCTCTGTCCAATGTGTCTTCACACGGGCGAAGCGCCATCCGCAAGACCTCTATGCAGGCCGACCGCTTATCTCCTTGATATGCGGCACCGCCCCAAGAAATTGCTGCAATAAGCCAAAATAACTCTTCGGTTGGGTTTATCCGCCGGATATGAGTCACTATATCCGCTATAGCAAGCCCGACAACCTATTTAGCTCAGTCCACTCAGCCAAACGATCGGTCAGCGGAAGTGAACGCCCGGACTATGGAATTGAGACCAAAACAGCTCTTCCGCCTTGTGATCCTTCCGCTTCGAATGCACAACAAGATCCGCCGACTCGCCGCTAAGTCCATATAAGGTCCTCCGACACCACAGCTGGCCCAGCTGAGCATATTTTGATCCAGAACCTTCGGCGCAGCGTAAACGGCTTGCTAGCTACAATATCCCCGCCCGGGCGCAGTTTTTCCTTCATAGCCCGCATTGCAGAGCAGGCATTCTTGGCTTCGGCGGTGGCCTTCCGCAGGTCTTCTTGCTTCGCTTAGGCGCCCTTCCCAAGAGCCTCATTGCGGTCGGTAGCATCTTTAACTTCACGGCCATTTCGCTATCTCTTCCTCGCCCGCAAGCAGGCGCCCTTTCGCCGCTTAACTCCTCGGCCGCCTCAAGGCCGCCAGATCACCCTTCCGCCTGCTCCTTGGCTTGAGCAAGTTCGCCCAAGGCTCTCCACAAAGAGCGGCACTATCTGCATTTCACGACATGTTGTAAGGAGAGGGCTTCGCCCTTACCAAGTGACCGCCAGTAACGCTTACCTTGCCACTCATCAAGTCGCTGCTGATCAGCGGATGTCCAGATCCGCAGATCGAGTTGCCGCTTAGTTCGGCATTCCATCATCCGCTGGCATCCGACGACCCGCCACCTGCATCGGCATGACGGGAATTTAAACTCATGATTTTGATCCTCGCACGCCGTCGATTTTGACAACCTACCGAGTCTCGTGGGCTACTATCTATACAGGGCGATTCTATATGCAAAACTGTTAAAAGGTGTGTCATTTTACGCATTTCAAACCCCGCCAAAGAACTCCTCGACGGATCAGGTAATTCTATCAAGCGGATTTAAATCATTTCAATCACCACGCCATCAATGCATGCTGATCTTCCGAGATAGACGCCTTCTCAAGCAGATCCTTCACCAGACACCGCTTAGCGCCGAACTATCCGCTTTGCTAAACCCGGCTCCCTTCGTGATTTACACTTCAGGCTTGTCCGCCTATCCGACGGGCGCCTTTGACAGAGGCGCCTCGCCTCTATCATCTCCTGGACGAAGGTCCCTCAAGACGAGCTCATCCGCAAGGACGGAGATCCGAACTACAAGGTAAAAACTTTAGTTATCCTCAAGCACAAATAGGGATGTCCCTTATTATAAAACTCCTTTCTTTCTACTTACGGCTCGCTGGAGGGCTGACTCATTAAGGAGATTGTGCGCCGGGCCTCCCGGACGCAGGACTCGCGAAGATTTCTTCCCCGCTTAGGGGCTTTTGCCCCGGTCCCTGAGGCAGTCCTCTTCTCCCTTGGGGGAGGGATTCTCGATCCCCTCTTCAAGAGCCTCCTTAGGCGAGGCAAGAGCTTCCTTGTTTTCCCTTCGCCTTCCTCTCAAGGCGCAACTCAAGCATCCCACCAGCACGGATCCGGCGCGTCTCGGGAGGGGCTGACACCAGATCAATTTTGCTTCCGCTTATCCACTCCTGTAGAAGGAAATTGGTCATAAGGCTAATCATCGAAAGGCAAACAAACGGTATGTCCGGGCTCGAACAACTTACTTGAGTATCCGGCGATTGCAGCTTAGTCCAGATCTCGGTCAATTCCGGACGCACTCTCTTGCGATCCAAGAATAATTTGTACATCTCCGTGGTGTCAAACCCCAAGTGTTGAAGAATGCGGACCTCCGGATTGAACTCCCATAGCCGAGAGGGCGGCGCTTGGCAGGCGAGACGCCTAATCAGATAACCTCGCATCACCACTCACCATATCGATCTCCCTCGCTTGGAGATCTCGAACCGCCCCGCAAAGAGGGGCACGCCCTTGACGGCCCCCGCTGAGCTCTTTGGTTGACCCACGACATCAACCGCCGTGGAGGTCCCGGCGGAATAGGGCGGCGGCTTTTGTCCGCGCCCCTCGAACGGTAATAAAGAACCACTTGCTGCCACGGGCCGAGCTCCTCTTGAAGGAGCCACGGGCCACGGGCATCGCCCTCTTACTTATGGTCGCTTCGCCACACTCCGCTTGACGCCCGATCATCTTCGGCGCCATATTAAAGGTCTTCACCACAGTCAAGCGAGGGGTGACGCGGAGGAAGGCTTCGCAGACGACAATAAATGCGGAAATATGGAGGATGGACTCGAGCCAAATCGTGGAATTCCAACCCATAATAAAACATGAGCCCTCTCACAAAAGGATCCATCGGAAGCCTAAACCACGACGGAGGTGGGATACGAAAACAACATACTCGCCTGGCTCGGGTGGGGATGACCTGCCTTCGGCAGCAACCCAGCGAAATCTCAGAAGATAGGTACTTGGCCTCCCGCAACTTTAGCACGCCCTCCTCCGTGGCGGAGGAGGGCATCCACCGCCGTGGAGGTCGGAACCGACATCGCTCAAAGTCCACAGCCTAACTGGAGCTCTAGGTGCTGGAACTTGGAGCGGGAGAGGATTCGGCGAAGGATTGAAGAAAAGAAACGAGCCTTGGTCCCGTTATAAAGAGGGAGAATACCAAGATCCGCTCTGCGGACCGCTTGGGACTCGCCGATAGAGGGGGCGGGCGAACGGGCGCGTTGTTACCCATGTCCGTATTGATGAGAATCCTGGATTAAGGGAAACACGATCTCGCTCGACAAAGACGCGCTAAGGAAACCGCCTTTGCTAAATGCGCTGAGGTGGTAAAGTAAAAACAATTTGAGTAATGGCTTGGTAGTGGTGTGACGCCGTACACAAAAAGTCAGCAGATTGAACTTGTGTATATATTATTATTCTCTACTGTGGAATGTGGAATTTATTTTGCAGAGCCGACACTATCCCGGTGTTCACAATCTTCTATCATTCGGAGGAGGAACCCGCTTTGCAATGCCAAGCAATATACGCTACGGACTTATCGCCATTGAAGCCTGGTTCAGGGCTACCGAGGAGTCCTGATTAGGGGTGTCCGGATAGCCGACTACCATCATCACCGAACTATCATTGGCCGGACTATCATCATCGACCGGACTCCAAGACTATGAAGATCCTAGATTGAAGACTTCTCCCCGTGTCCGGATGGGACTTTCCTTGGCGTGGAAGGCAAGCTTGGCGATACGGAATTGTAGATCTCCTACCATTGTAACCGACTCTATGTAACCCTAGCCCTCTCCGGTGTCTATATAAACCGGATGGCTTTAGTCCGTAGGACAACATCATCGACAACCCTTACAATCATACCATAGGCTAGCTTCTAGGGTTTAGCCTCCTTGATCTCGTGGTAGATCCACTCTTGTAAACATCCACAATATCAATATCAATCGAGCAGGACGTAGGGTTTTACCTCCGCCAAGAGGGCCCAACTCGGTAAAACATCGTGTCCCTTGTCTCCGTTACCATCCGCCTAGACGCACAGCTCGGGACCCCTACCCGAGATCCGCCGGTTTTGACACCGATAGCTACTATTAGCACTTTGCCGCAAATCGTTGCCAAGCGCCGCCATGCCACCGTGAGCGACAAAGATGCAGCGATCAAGGCAGGATTTGACTCTCAAGATCTCCGGCTCGAGATCCACATTGACTGCGCGACATGATAGTGTGCTTGAGTACAGTGGAGTACAGGAGGGGATTTGGGGAACTGGAGTAGGAATCGAGATTCCAGAGGTGGGGAGGCGAGAGACTGGGATGAAAAGGTAGCATGAATTTGAGCACGCGCCAATATGTTTCGCCGCAAGCGCACGAAAACACCGGTGGCGCCTACATGTCGGCCTAAGAGTCCTTATTCTTTCTTTTTTGGAGAGCCCACCTTTTTTTCAGATCTTTCAGAGTCTGCCCGAGAGTCATAATTGACCTGTTTGGCATAGCGCACTACTCGCCCATATTCAACAAAACCTCACCGCCCAAACAAGTGTACATCATCGAAAAGACAAGTGAGCTCAAATTATATAACTTGAAAAAGGAGATATACTCAACACCGGTGATGCCCTCATTTATCCCACCAAGAGTTCGAGATAATAAACAGTTCAAACAACGATATATACAACATTCAAACACCGACTAGTGACTACTACTAACATAAACAACAAGACATGATAGTTCATAAGAAGTCTTGCTACACCACCAAAACGCACTCCATCTCAGCAGCGCCAGCACTCGTGATCCGCATTTAGAATGACATTCTAAATGTACAACTATTACATAGAAAGAGTGACATAGACGAGGATGACCAAATGACAATGAATATGCATAACAAAAGAAAGAACTACCCATCCGTAACCAGCAGCAAAGACAACAAAGTCATTCAAGATATGATCCAACACCATCATAATTTGCGCCCCGCTTCAATGATCAAAGGATCCGGAGACACCAAAGATTCCACCCTTCGATGCAACAGCCAAATTATCTATCAACCCGATGGCTTGAACCACATCATCGCTCGTCAGAATTGAGACATCCAAGGATCAAAGTTAATCCGGATGCCTTTGTCATTCTCACCTTCTTTTTGCTGCAGGCTGTATCGTTGACAATCGGGAGTATGCTCCTAACTCCTAGGGCTCGCCGTAGACACAGCTTTCCATTGAAGCAGAGCCTCTCCGCCATCAAGGTCCTTGCCAACGATGATCTCCTGGTTAATCGGATAATTGAGTCCGAGAAACAGAGAGTGTGAACCAAGGCTGTTTACCCGCCCAACTAAAAAATCCTAAAGGCCCCAACAAGCTGGTATCCTGCTCATAGACGAATAGCCATCGTCCGGATACTCACGATTACATGGTGCTTTATACAAAGTGGTTTTTTTCAATATAACTTTTCCGCTCATGTGTCCGAATGATCATCAGCCTTTTGCCGTCACGCTCGATCGAGCGAGGAACCAGCTTGTGCTTCCCTGTTTTGGCAAAGGTGGTGTAATTACAAAGGGTAGTAATCGAGGGACACCGCATCATATCAAAAAGGACATGCATTGTTAATGTAAGATCAGCATTGTTTAAAGTATGAGTAGGATAATGCAAGAAACAGCATTGATATGTCCCTGTTGGAACTGGGAGGAAAATACAGGGAAATGTATACTGGGTTCAAAAATATAGAAGTGCCATGCATGGTTATACTCATGTTATCTCGCAATCGATTCTTCATAGGAAACTACCATGTCATGCATGTTATGTAATCATGTTCTGTCCTCACAAACAAATTCTTCAAGGTAACTAATAGACCATGCATTGTTATATACTCGTGTTCTGTGGGCAAAAATTTTGTGAGGATATTATTGTAGCCATTGATTGCTGAAGGGCGAATATAGGTATGTACACATGGTAAGCATTGCAGGATTTCACTACGTCCAAATATAGAGTTCTCCATATGCACATTTACTTCCCTAATGTATGGTTAGATGAAACCAACAGTGTGGTGCATGTTTCTACATCATGAAAATGAGGAAACTAATATGGCCATTGATACACACTCATATTTAGTAGTAGTATATAGATTACGTAAAATAAGGATAATATCCATATATTCCTAACCGCTTGATTATTCAGGTACAAATTGGTTGTAATGACATGGTCACAATCGCATGAATTAACTTATTCCAAATATAGCTGATTTACTGCGCTCTAATATATTGCCATAGTTTTACTCAAATTCTGCTCAAACAGGATATGCCAATCATCACAAAAGTTCAAATAGTCTCATGGCGCCATCAATAACATGAGACCAAAACAACTTACACGCTACCGCGTAATTCTCGTAATTAGCTTGACGATGATCCACCGCGAAATGAGTTGTTCCAGCTAAAAAAGGCACCGCGTAAAGATAGGCGAGTCATGGGTCTAACAAGGCAATTAGCTTGAAGTCTGTGTAATTCGCATGTCATGTGGGTACTTGGCAGATTACAATCTTCTGCAAAACAAGGTCCGTCCAACCGACGAGTAATCTAGATGACTTGGACCGCTGATGGTAATACTTTGTATAATCCAACGGAGGAAGGATAATCTCATGGAGGTCCGAAGTTCACGAGCACCAACTTTTTACCGCTCTTCTCCAAGGCAGCCATCCAAAGGGTAGTTCATGCCGACCCAAAGACATACCTGCCAAGAAGTTTCGGGCGATGGTGATCGGATCGATGTCAAGGTAAATGATGTACGCGCACACACTACATACCCGCAAAGAAGTTTCGCTAATGGAGATCGGATTGAAGTTGAGGGGCATCATCCACGCCCAGATCATGGTGAGCCAATCTGCAAGACCAGATAGCAGCAAGGTGGTGTCTTGAAAAGCTTAGGCCTCACTTCGACGATGGCTGTGCATGTCCTCGAGCATGCAGCCAGCCAGCAGGCCGCCAACATATCCATACACGAACAACAGAGGTCGAGGATGTCATCGGGAGATTTCTCCAATCGCTGCTCATATGGATGCTGCGCAGCTTTATGCTCGCCATGGTGGAGTTTGAAGGGGCTTTATTTACGGGAGAAGGATGTCGGTGCTGGAGCGGCTAGCGAGGGAAAAGTGGTACTGGGGAGGCGAGTGAGGTGACGGTACACGGGGGCATAGTGAGATGGAGACGGAGAAGGAGATGGAGATGGAGTGGTGCTATGGGAGCGGAGAGGGAGACGAGGCGAGGCGCCAATGTGATGTACAACGGCGCTGACAGACGCACAAAGGCATGTGGTGGGCTGACTTTGGTAACCCGAATGACGCACGCCGGACTAGTGTCAGCGCAGGTGTTGTCACTTCACCGTGAGGACCGGATGAATAGTATTTTGACCATCAAGGTACCACAGTTGTACTACTACTACTACTACTACTACTACTACTACTATCGCTACTACTACTATCACATACTACTACTATCGCTACTACTACTATGCTACTACTACTACTACTACTACTACTACTACTACTACTACTACTACTACTACTACTATTACTACTACTACTACTACTAGTAGTAGTAGGAACATGAGTACTCCAAGATTGTATAGCGAAATAGGTCTCCCATGCTAGCATGCCTATTCACTTCATCATTCGTATCATCCATATTATGAGCGTAACCAAATTTCGCATGCCCAATCAACGCCTCGCCGAATGCATGCAAAGTGGTCGCCTGGTGCATCAATGACGGCATGCGATCGCTCCACACTTGAGAAGAGGAAAATGGAAAGGTAGAACGCGCAGCAGAGGAAGAGAATGCTGGCTAACGAGGCTGGGAGGGATCGAGCAGAAGTTAATGCTCCATGCCTAAAGGTTTTGGGAAAACCTGATTTCATAAGGTGACTTATACTCACCTAAATGGAGGGAGTATTCCTTAACCAGAGAATGTTGTGTCTCCCATTCACGCTCTAAAAAAAAGCTATGACACATTTTTTATTTGTTTGCATAGGTCCCACCTATCAAGAAGGATGGGCACGACATACCTAACATGTACGACTCCTCGCCTACCCGCATAGCCTTTTCGCTTAGTCTACCTAGCCGCCTAATCAACCGCCTCGCACGCCACTTCTCCCATTTACTTCCATCGGGAACCGATTCGCCTCGGCTTCTTCACCTCCCTTCGCCTTCATTTGCATCCAAACCCCACCGCGCTCACATTGTTTTAACCTCTTTAAATAATCATCTACTACTTCAGTTAGACTAGCCATCTAATCCTAATTCTCCAAACCATAGCCCTCCGCTCCAGCGGTTCCAAATGGCGAAAGAGATCGAGATGCAAGTTTTAGCGCCCAACATGTCCTCGTCAAGGCTCGATGCGCATAGTTGCCACTGCCACCGCCCACCCAAGGGTTGTTTGGCAGTGATCAACAATGTATCCAACTCCCTCAAAAGGTAGAGACGAGGGTCATCGGTCTCGACGCAGAGTACACGGAGCGTGCCTCGAAGATCGAGCGCCGCCGCCCTTTTAGCTGGCCTCAAGATGATGTTTTGGTGTAACACATCATACACTCGCCTCCATACCAGGTGAGCTTCACGATTTCTTGTCTCGGGAGGACGATACTTTTGTGGGCAGCCATCAAGGGGACAAATGTAAGTGGAGCCGCATAACCTTGATTTGAAAAGCATCACTGACCTACAAACCAGAATCAAAATTCATGTAGAAGATTGTGCTAAATGTACACCATCCCTATTCGACGTAGCAATTTTTGTGCTCGGTACAAATCTTCGTAAGGGTGACGAGACGGTGGCATTAAGGTCGTCTGATGGGAGAATTATCCTTGACGACGAGCGGATAAAATATGCTGCCTCGATGCCCGTGTGAGTTTCGATATAGCTGCATGGTCCAAAGAGCTTGTTGCGAAGCCGTCTCCCACAGAGAATGAGAAGAAGAAGAAGAAGAAGAAGAAGAAGAAGAAGAAGAAGAAGAAAACGCTGCACCAAAGCAGGAGGGCATTATGGATGGATGAACTATTTCTCTTGTAAAAAAATTATTCTCTCGTGTATATTGATATAGATGGACTATTTCGATTGTGTGCATGTCTTGGAACAGAGTAGTAGCGTGGGTCCGCTTGACTATAAGGAACTATTTATCCGCATATATAGATTTCTCTGCTACTCCTTCCAAAGAATCGGTATGCAGTGCATGTGTCCGAGACATGACAGCTTGTCCATGGAAGTTAAACCACGGCGACCATCACGCTTCATCTCGCGATTCCCACGATGCCTCTCCAACCCACGGCACCACGCCGCCCGACGCGCGCCTCACCCTCTCGCCGACCGCCTCCGCTTTTGTGTGCATGACATGTGGGCCACCTAAATGCGGCAAGCATCAAGTTTCTACCACAGCCACCATGATTCCCACGACGCCGTGAAGCCATGAAACCACACGCCCCCGACCTGCGGCTCACCCCTCTTGGCCCCACTGCCTCCGCCGTGGGAGCATTACATGTGGACCACCACCCATCGGGTTCACATGTTATTGACTCAAAGGTAGGTGTAGTATATATGAAGCTCACCCGATGGCCCCGAGAGGGAAATGTAACTCCTGCGCCAGGCTTGTGGTGCCCTCAACAAGAACTCGTACAAACTCGAGATTTCTTTCTTTACTATACATGCACGCAACGATTTAATGGACATTGTAATCTCAACATGTGATGGGGAGCTCTAAATTTGAATTTGAAACTTATAAAACAAAAGATTCAAAACAAATAAACCGGGAGAGAGGAGTATATCGAGGATGTGTCCCATACAAAATAAGTCCCTCGGTTTGTCACCGCCAAGATGCGTTAGAAAGGAGCATAGTGTCTTCCTACTCAGACGCAATAAATCGGTCCGCAGACAAAGATGGTCCGCTTTTGACCGCCATGTGCAAGGTTCGTGCTATCTTTTATTCAATCTCACCGTGGTTCCATCGTACCAATTCATGCGGTGGCCCATTGCATGGCTGATCCCAATGTTGGACAAAGGTTCTACAGGAACGGTGTCACCGTTGTAAATGTTGTATTGATGTTGGTACCCTCCCGTACATATGCAAGCCAATCTCCACTCCCACCGAGCCTAGCCTGTGAAACAGTGGGCAAGGGGAGAATTAGGAAATGGGCACGAAAGTAGCCTTTAGAATGCATTTACTACGTGATCAAACTCATCCTACCTGCTCATCGGAGGAAATCCGAGTGCCCCTCAACGTCGGCATCTCAAGGGGCGTCAACTTGCAACTACGGCCACGCCGCTACCGAGAGACCACCAAGGAAACATCCTCGTATGCTCCACGGAACATCAAGATGCATTTGTATGAGTAGTTTATATTGTGAGAGAAAGGGATGAACGAGGGAAGGCCTCTAGAGATAGAGATGGACACTACTACTACCAATGTGCTGGTCTGCATGCTGCAATGGATCCAAACTAGTACTAGAATAATACTTGAAATATAAACACTCTAGTTTTGATATACATGTGTCGCCAGACGCGACAGCTTGTCCATGGAAGTTGAACCACAACGACCATCACGCTTCTTGTTTCTACCATCGCCACACCCACACGCCATTCCCACGACGCCGCCCAACCCACGGCACGACGCCCCCGACGTGACATGGATCCTCCGACGTGGCTATCATCGCTTGCCCTCGCTTTTCCTTCGCTAACAGGTGGGACCCACGCTTATGGGTCCCACATGTCGCTGATGTAATGGTAGGATTGTTCGTGCCCTCATCCCTCTCGCCCCACCGCCTCCGCTTTTGCGCATGACATGCGGCCACCAATCGCGCCACCATCAACTTTCTACCACGACACACCCGATTGACGCGTTTGCTCGCTCGCTGCCGTGGTTCGATCCGCATCTCCGCACCATCGAATTTTCATCCAGCAGCTGTGACACATTTCGTCCCGCATCAATCCTCACCGAGTACTTATGTACTACAGTAGTACCCGCCGGTGGCCATCTACGCCAGAACGCCTAACGCCCAGTCAGGTACCTTGCCATGGCCACGCCACCACCGGCCGTTCATCTCGAACGAGTGAGTCGTGAACCACGCCACCACCATGAGAATGACATGGGCCAGCCGCATTTAAGGCCCGCATGTCATTGACTCATAGGCCGGGCACTAAGTTACTAAAGTTCGGTCCCGTGGGCCCCGAGAGGGAAATGTAACTCCCAAGGGCAGGCCTTGTGGTGCTCCCCAGCAGACGAGCTCGTGCAAAACTGGAATTTGTTTCTTACTACTACCAACTAGTACTAGTAAGGTACACGTGCATTGCACGCATGAGATTCTGGTGGTTTGTGCATTATGCTCCTACATGTGGAGTTTTCTGGATTCTAACATGTGGCAAAATCTGGTGGAATGTAAGGTTTGGCAAGTTTGATTTACTTAGGTGAGTGTTTGGTTCAAGCCACACCTTAGGCAAGCCACACTGGCCCCACATGACATACACACAAAAAATGTGGCAAGATTCCCTTAGGCTTGCCAACTTGAGGCTCTCATTTTGAAGAACTTATTGATAACTTTGCCTGAGATTAGTTGTGGCAAAGTTAGTCATGAATTAAGTTCAACCATGGAGTCTTCTAGATTATACATGTGGAAGAATCTGGTGGATGATATCCAATGGCCAGTAGTGCTCGGATTTGCCATCTTTGTACTGTCGGATTGGCTTCATCCAACGACCAATTTCAAAGTTTTTCACACAGTATATCACTACTAGGAAAAGGCCTACTAATGGCGCACCGGTTTTGCCTACTAATGGCGCACTACCGGTGCGCCATTAGTAGCACGCCATTAGATTTTTTACTAATGGCGCACCACCGGTGCGCCATTAGAGTTCAGAGCATTAATGGCGCACTGGCAAAGGCGCCATTAGTATGTAACTCCATGCGCCATTAGTATACCTTCCCGGGGCCATATGTAACCATGTGTTTGTCACACTAATGGCGCACTCGCTTGATGCGCCATTAGTATTCTTTAGATACTAATGGCGACTCGCCTTGATGCGCCATTAGTATGAATATTTGGGTTTTTTGCTTTTCTGATTTTTGCACAGTTACAAAATATATTATTGGATAGAATATAGACAGCAGCACACAAGAACATCAGATTCATCAATACAATAGAAGATTAGTCTCTGAATACAATTCATCATATTAGTCTCCAATTCAAAAGACCGAACAAAGATAAAACATTACAAGTATCAAGACCGCGAGTATCGAGTTTGTCTTCACATTACAAGTCGACATCGATCATCTAAACTACCATCACATAAAAGAGAGTTGTGGTCATCACGATGAGCATCATCGCGATCAAACTGGTCCTCACCCGGTTCCTCCAACGCCCCTCCTCTCTCCCACTAGATAGCGGCATATTCAGATTCGCCCACGCCTCTAGTGGTGTACCTTTGTAATGTTATCACTGAAACGGTGAACCTGTCTCGACATCCTCCTCCCCGTCAGAGACTCCGAAACCTTACCCTTGTACACCTATATACGCATTTACATCTCTATGCACAAGCCAAACAACAGACAATACATAAGCAATATGTAAGTATGCAACAAAAGGATCGAAAGAGAAAAGCAAGACATTAATAGCACGATTCATGGTTCTACTAATAAATAGCACGACTCAGAACTACACATCACTACTTTCGACTCGACTCATCGGACAGGAGCGTGGATGAAGACGCCGTCTGTCGTGATGGTCATGAAATCGCGGTCGTTGTCACCCTACATTTGTAGTATTTCATCTATCTCACTGTTGGACGGTTGATATCTGACGAAGAACTGCCCCGAGGTATGAAGGACATCTTGATGGATGATGTCCGCAAACTCCGACTGGATGCGAAAGAATTCTTGTCCGAGGTCCGCCCCGGATCGCCGACAAGATCGTGGGCCCAATCTTTGAGATTATCCGCAGCGTGTTGATGATGGTCCTCACGATCACCCGGATGTGATGGAGGGCGAGTAGGCATCCTTTGATCGCCATTCGCTGCTTGACACAGCAGAACTTCAGATTGTGTGAGAACATGTGCTTGCTGATTTACTTAACTGCCCTAGTGAAGGTGCTTCCAGATTTGGCGAGCCGGGAGAACATCATCAAGAACTTTCTTGCCATTTGTGTAGTCTATCTTGGAGTTACGGTTCGGGTCGTAAATACGTGGCCATGGAATATTTCGGCTTAAGAGGATGAGTGTGCAATGTGTCACCGCACGTAACACGGAATGTTAGAAAAAAAGAACGATCAAAATCTAAGAAATCATATGTTACGGGCGGTTAAGGGATGACTTACTCGGAAAGTAAGCCACAAGGAAGTTATCCTTATCCGGTTTGCCGTAATGACGCCTTTGAGGTGTGAACTCGCAACTTGGCGGTCCCCGCTGTTCAAGTGCTTGGCACACATGTAGAAGGGGTCACTATCACGATGTCCGGTCTTGTCTCTAATGATCCGCATTCCATACTCAGCGAAAACAGCCGAACGAAGGTGTAGTGCAGCGGATGAAGGTTAAACATAGCAAAGATGTCATCAAACCGCATGACGATCGCACTTCGATGTCGCCATCTGCAAAGCCCTTGCCCTCCGCACCTTGGCCACGAAAAACCGGTATGCCACATCATTCTCTCTCGACGCCGCTTCCAAAGAAAGAACACCGCTGCGCAGACTCAGATAGCACCGTTGCAGCATTCAGCATATTTGGCGGTAGCATCACCCTACCCGCCACATGCACCCTCATCGAGATATCCTTAGGTGAAGGTGGCCCGCCCCGAGCACGGATCGAACTCTGTGCCGGGCTGGCTCGCACCGGCGCCTTTGTTAGTCTTTTCGCTTCCGCCCCTTCTTCTTGATCTCCTATAATGGGACCGAGTTCGCTTACGCACCATTTTCTTGAGCGTGTTGGGGATAATATTTCGCACCTCAGCCATCCGAGGCTCGTGAAGGCGGAGCTGGAGGCGCTCCTCGAGAACCGAACGCCGACGACGCCTATTGCACTGGATTTCTCCGACGATCAGCTAGATTGCGGTCGCCTTGGTTGGGTTCTGAGAAAGAGGCCCGCAGAACTCGCCAGCCGCATCCATGTTCGCAAAGTACTGATCGACTTTTGGTAAATGTACCGCCGCCGTTGTCGCCGCCGTCCGGATCCTCGTGCTATAGGGCTGTCCGGATCCCGTGCCATAGGGATGTCCGCAGGTCCGTAGCGCTGGCGGCGTTTTGCCATGGCTTGGCGCCGCACGATCTGGCTGTCTTGTTCTGTGGGGTGGTGTCCTCGCCTCAAACGAATCTCGCTCTTCGCCAAAGCAGCGCCGCTTACGAGGCGCCGAGGGTCATCTCATCTTCTTCGCCGCCCCAGCGGTCGAACCGAGGTAACAGCTCGTCGCAGCCTGGCAGCACCAACCACTTCAACCCTATACACCGTGGGTGGTATTGATTACCGTGGAACATGCGTTGCTTCGTTGAACGATTCTGCCTTGGCGACATCGACCAACTCGCCGCCACAAGCGCGTAAGAGTGCAAGGAATGTCGACGGTGCTCGCGAAACATGTATGTGGCGCCGTGGATGCCCACCAAAGGCAAGGAGATGAAGTTATCGCCGAGAGGCTTAGTTACCATGATGCCGCCGAGCTCGGCAATGTCGAGGCATCGCCAACGGCGGCATGCAACCGACGGAGGGGAGCTTGTCGGCGAGGTGCCGCCGGCGACACCCGGTGCATTAAGCTCCAATGCCCGTGCCGGGCGCCGAGGCATCGAATACCGCCCCGCCGGAGACACCAATGGCGCCACGGAGACACCAATGGCGCCGCCGCGGCCAGGCGAAGTTGTTGGCCGTGAAGCCGGGAACCGGGAGGCCTCGCTGGCCGCCTGCAATCCAAGTCGCCAGCCCATGAATCAACGTAGGCACCATGGCGTTGAGCTTGCTCCCAGCTTGTTGTTCCACTTGCTTTGGACAAGCTCCTAATCCACGCCACTTGTGCCTTGAGTGCTTCAACCTCGCCCCTCGCTTTCCGAGCTGGCCTTTTCTCCTTCCGCACACCAGCGTATAGTATGACCCCATTTTGTGGACAAGCCTTTGCCGCCACACACTACTACAAAAAGGGCTATAGATGGAATGAGCATTAATGGCGCACCTGTGATGTGGTGCGCCATTAGTAGTATTCTAATGGCGCACCATGTCTCGCGCGCCATTAGTATTATATTGATTAATGGCGCACTGTGTGTGGTGCGCCATTAGTAGTTTGGGAAAAAACACTCAAAATTTTTTAGTTATTAATGGCGCACCTTGGAGTGGTGCGCCATTATTGTTTTAATTAGTAATGGCGCACTTTCCACCGGTGCGCCATTACTAAGTTTTTTTAAAAAAATCAAAAAATATCATTTTTTATTATTATTTTCAAATTACTAATGGCGCATCATGAGTGGTGCGCCATTAGTAGTTGAACAACTACTAATGGCGCACCACCCCACGGTGGCGCCATTAGTAACTTGGCCACCTTCCACCTTCCACGGCACGTCCGTCGGTGGAAGGTGGCTGTTACTAATGGCGCACTCGTGAGTGGTGCGCCATTAGATTACTAATGGCGCACTACTCCCATGGTGCGCCATTAGTAACTTGGCCACCTTCCACCGAATGCACCCCGTGGATCGCTTTTCAGCTTTTAAAAAAATAAAAGAAAATGATGAAAATGTCAAAAAATAAAAGAAAATAAGTTTCCATGTGATATGTGGTCTAGTTGTTGGGAAAATTTGCAAATATGAATTTCGACTTCATTTGCAAAATCTCTCGAGAATTTGTAAAATGGGCATAACTTTTGCATACTAACTCTGATGAAAAAGTTTTTATATGAAAAATCATCTACTCGAAAAGTTACATCCAAATTTAACTGGGGAACCCCTTAAACATTTTCAAAATCCCCAAAACCTAACAGAATAAAAGATACGGGCTTTCAAGATCTAGCGCAAAAAATTCAAAATTTAACTTACTAGTGGCGCACCGTGGATGTGGTGCGCCACTAGTAACAGAAAAAAATTACTAATTTCAAAAAATTGAATTTTTTTCAAAAATAATACGTAATATGATCGAGAAGTTTGAAATATTTTTCAAAATTTCATCATAGTCATTAACATGAACAAAGTCCTAGACATCAATAAGGTATAACAGATTGATATGCTAGATATATCAACAAGTGCCCGTGAAGTGAGCCGCTGTCAGGGTTGGATAGAACTCAAGTTAAGCGTGCTTGGGCTGGAGTAGTGTGAGGATGGGTGACCTTTCGAAGTTTGACCACGGAGTGCGATTTGACCCGAGATTAAGCCATAGTGAACTAAGATTAAGAAAAAATGAAAAAAAAATTGAAAAAAATTAAAAAAAATTGAAAAAATAAAAAAATTTGAAAAATTTAAAAAAAATTTGAAAAATGTTACTAATGGCAAGATTTCTATGTGGTGCGCTTATTAGAGCATTAGATACTAATGGCGCACTGCGGGCTATACATGGTGCGCCATTAGTATTCAGAGATTAATGGCGCACTGTGGTGCGCCATTAGTAAAATTACTAATGGCGTATATTAATGGCTGGCGCACTACGTATGCGCCATTAATAGCCATAATAGGTGCCCCATTAGTAGGGTTTTTCTAGTAGTGACACGACCACCAAATTGACGCCGGCTTAGTGAGCTTATCCTTGCTTTTCATTATGTTCAACGCCTCTATTTAAAGGGTCTGTCGAAGGGGAGCTCGAGACGACCCCTGCCATCGCTTTCGCCTCGCAAAGGAACATGAACCATTTAGAAATATTGGGGATTAGTTAGAGTGCAACCATATGGAGCTAATTACGGGGGTGTATTCCTTACTGTAACAAGCCAAGCTACTCGGTCTTCGGATCCGTGGTAAGCTCCTTTGTTATTCGGGTCCTCCTTGTACCGGCCCCGACATAGTTCCCGGTCCGCTTGTTACCGCTGATTGCGGGCGGTAGGTTTGCTCGGCACGCCCGCTGGCCCTCCTTGTCCCATATAGGCTCCGCCACTCAGAATCGGCCGGGACCGAGTTTGTGTTCCCTAAGTTCAACTCCCGCATTTCTTTCCCCATCGACTTGATTCGAGGTTGCACCGGTCGAGCACTTGATCTTGAACTCCTTGTACTCATCTTCGCCATCAAAGGATATTTCGCTTGATCTTCTCATAACTATCACCTTCATCAATCATTTTCTTCACCGCTTCTCCAAGTAGACAGTGGCGTGCTCATCTTCGTGAGGGCGTGCACTGCTCACTTTATTCCCCGAGAGGCGGTGTTTTCAAATTCAAGGGAACTTGTATCGCTCGGCATCTTCGTGAAGAGGAGGTTGCGCAAATTCCCTTGGTCCTTATGCCTAAGGTTCTCGGTTTTGATCGAGACGGTGTTCGAGAATGGACCCGAGCTGAACCGAAAATTCCTTTGACTATATGTTTGGGTTCGCTGATTCCCGCCGAGTCCACTTGAGTGAATTCTCCTTGACGGTGCGGAGCGATTCGACGCCGGTCCTTCCTTTGCTTCTTCGATTGGCTGCCATCCGTGTGCGCGCCATCATCACTGGTGGCATCCTCGGCGGCACCATCGCTGGTGTCATCCCGACGCCACTAGGGGTTGTGTAATCGGATCGTGTCTTCCTCAAGGCCCTCATAGCGTGAGGTTGTTCTCCATCTCCGGGACAGCTCCTGATTGCTTGTCAGCCAACCACCGCCTTATCGCTAGGGCCATGTTTCGCCTAAATAGGAAAAAGTTTGGTAAAAATTGGTTATTGTCAAGGAACAAGATCATGGTCTCATCATTTAGGGTTTATCGATGCCGAGGCACCCTAGGTTGGGCCTAATCACTTGGCACTAATCACTTGGCTCTATTGCCACCTATGTTGGGTTTATCATCTAGGGTTTATCGATGCTAAGGAGAATTCTAAGTTGGGCCTAATCACTTGGCTCTATTGCCACCTATGGTTTAATGCAGCAAGAAAGGCAGGCAGTTGATCCTACTTAACTAAGTACTAAGATACCTCGCCCATGCATTAGTCGTAGTATTTCATATGTCCTATTTTTAGAAAGTCATGCTAAAATTCACGGAAAATTTTAGCATGACCTTTGCTGAAAATAGGACATATGGAGTAATTCCAATTTGCCGGAACGGAAGTTAATCGACATTCCGCAAACTCAAGGGCCTATCTTTGCTCAAGTTTTTGACAAGAGCTCAAGAAAACAGCATTGCAACATTCAAGTTCACAGATAAAAAATCATCCACATTCACCAACCCACATGATGTTAAACCCACATGAGCTGTAAATGACTTAAAAACCCACATGATGTTATAATCAGATACACCGAACATGATGATACCAAATGGGAAGGAAAATTGTATCACTCTAGATTAGTGTAGCCACTATCTAACAAAACCGAATGTTAACAAAATTACACCATGATGATACCAAATTTTGTAGCAAGACAATGAGTTCACAGGATAAAAAATCATCCACATTCACCAACCCAAACTGTGGAGATACAAAGAAACTGTAACCTCCTGTGTTGCATAACAAAGAAGCAAGAATAAAGTTTATTCTTCTTCTTCTTCATAAACATTAATTGGTGGGTCACTCTATCTGCCTCTAATGACTCACTCAACTTAACAGACAGCCCACAAGCATTGTTTTGATTCCAACAATTGCTGTAAAATACATCCAAAGAAAGGTGCTCGAATCAGAAATACTACCCCCAAATCTTTAGCTCAATTCTGAAAATACATGGTCTTCTAGTTACAATACTACGCCCAACAACAAAATTTCAAACCACACACTTACTTTCAACTATAAACAAAACTGACTTGTCTGTTAATGAACAAAGGGCTAAAGATACATAAAACTCCATTGCAAATGTGCCATGTCAATAAAACAACTCATGGAAGTAAACTACTAGCAGGCTCAAAAGTCAAGTAAACTCAAGATTATGACAGCTTGCAAACACAGGACCATGTCATTATCATGGCAGTCCACTATATATTTTTATGACAAAATACATCATTATCGTGGCACATTATGGCCATTTTCTTACATGATGCTAACTGTATCTAATCGAACATATTTCTCACCTTGGAGGTGTTGTCTGCCGCTGCAATCGTCTCAACTTCAATTCCTTTACCTCCTTGGAAACCTGAAATATGCAGATGTATATGATGATTCTAAGAAAAGGGAAAAGGTGTATCAAGAACAGATTCACATGTGTGGCTGTTAGCCATTTTATAACATTGCATAGCATTAGTCAGACAGAGCTGAGCCTTTCACCACTATATAATATTGCCATATAAGATTACAAATTTGCTAACCCTAGAACACGGGGAAGAGGGCTGTGGTACTTATGGAGGTAGCCTAGGGGGAGGAGGGAAGGGGAGAGGTGAGGAATCACCAGGATAACGGCAGGCTGCCGTAGGAGGGCGCCGGCGTCGAGGAGGTGGCGGGAGGCGGCGCGTCGACTAGGAGGCGGCACGTCGAGGAGGAGGTGCGTTGAGGAGGAGGTTGCGCGTCGAGGAGGAGGCGGCGGGTCGAGCTTGCCACCCACCTTGGAGCCGGAACCCTAGGGCGCAGCAAAGCAAGGACGGAGGGGACGGAGGGGACGGAGGGGGCGGCGCTATGGGGAGGCGGGCTCGGGGAGGCGGTGCTCGAGGGGAGGAAGGGAGAGGGAGGCAGCGGGCGCTGTGGGCAGCTGGGCGGACGGAGGCGGCGGCAAGGGCGGGCGTATGGTTGGGTCGATCGAGGGGAATCTGGCGAGGGAGGGAGGGAGGACACAGTGCGAGGGCAGTAGGTGGAGTGGGGGGAGGGTTCTAATGGCACACCACCCCCTCGTGCGCCATAAGTACGACTATTCTAATGGCGCAACTCCCCTCGGCGCGCCATTAGAATTTTGTTTTAATCTAGCCCGACTTGTGAGGTTATATACCACCTAACCCTATCTATATCAGAACCCGCCCACTAGCCCGACTGGTCAGCACGCAGCATACACACCTGGAGGTCCTCGGTTCGATTCCCAGGCTCCCCAATATTTTTTTATGCATTTTAAATGCTGTTTGATATTTATTTGTGTTTAAATATGTTCAAACTTGTTTAAATCATAACAGTAATATTTTTTTATAAAACAGTAATAATTTTTTAAAAAATATGTTCAAATTTGTTACTTGAGAATATCATCGGCGGCGGCCGTGGAGCGGGGAGGGTGCGGGGTGCCTGCATGGTGGTGGAGCGGGAGGTGCGGGGCCGGGTGCTGCCGGGCGGCGGTGGAGCGGGAGGGTTGCGTTGGTCGTCAAGCGGCGTGGAGCTAGCGGGGAGAGGCGGGTGGATCGAGATCGAGATGGAGGGGGGATCGAGATCGAGATGGAGGGGGATCGAGATCAAGTGTCCTCATGAATTCAGAAAGTGCCCATGAAATTTAAAAATATTCATGATATCAAAAAGTGCCTATGAAATACAATCGAGAAATGAAGACTACGATTTAAATACAATCGATCTTAGCTAGCTATCTGTTCACAATCTTCTTGCCCTTCTTTTTCGCAAATGGAGTTCTTCTGTGGAACGGACGCCCTTAGGTAGGGTGGTCCTGCTTCTTCTTGTGGTGTGTGCTGCTACTTCATCGTCGCCCATGTTCGATCTTCGGTCGCCAGATTTGTCAAGTCTTGCTCATTGGCTACTCCACCCATTTCGATGATCTTCCTTTGCCTCTCCTCACGACAACACGACCGGGCTTTGACGGGTCGGTAATGAAGAAGCATTGGTCCACTTGGGAAGCAAGTACCATGGCTCATTTTTCAAGGTGACGCTTATGCCATGGTCTTGATTTGGCTTCGGTATAACCATGGTGGTGAAATACCGTCTTCTTTTAGGACGCCTTGGCCCATCTCGACACGGAACATCGACCTTCTCTCCAGCAGAGCTCAGCTCCCAGATCTCCTCGATCCTTCCGTAGTATCTGCCCTGTCGCTGCCGTGTAGGATTCCATCGCTACCCCGGAGTTCGATAACCATCGCTTCATGTCCTTGTCCTCGTGTAGAATGTGTAGTCATGATATCGTGACGCCTATAGGTCATCAGTTGTGCTCGCGCCTCGTGACAAGGCGAATATGAGTTGTTCTTCCGCCGAAGAATCCTCATGTAAAGGGTACGGCGTAAGCTTCGCTTGAACCAACGCGTGAAACATGAGTTGTGCTCTTTGAGTATATCTCCGTCCGCCCTCTCGCTGGCATCGGTCATTGTACGCCTTCTCAATAAAGGTTTTGTGCTCTACCACCCAAGGATCGACCATGTCTATGTGTTGTAGCGTGACTAGGTTTGCTTTTCAAAGTCGGCGAGTCGACCGTAGTCGACATGCATTTCACGGCGACCTCACGGTGACCCCATCCAATGAGCCTGCCGAGGTGCCCGCTGACGGGTAGACCAACGGGTTCTCGATGCCTAGATAATTCGTGCAGAGGAGATGCACTCTTCGGTCGTAAAGCCCCGCTATACTTCCTCTCGACGTGACATGTTCCAACGATCCTTTGATGACACCATTCATCCTTTCGAACGCATCATGCCGCAGGAACGCCGCCCGAGTTGATGATATCCTCCACGATATGGACCAGCAGATGCACCATAACGTCAAGAATGTGGGCGGAAGTACATCTCAAGCTCGCATAGTATCACCACGATCTCTTCCTCGTAGCCTTCGAGTTGCCTCACGCCAATCGACTTCCGAGAGATGACGCCAAAAAGTTGCATAGGCCAAATAGCGCTTCACGGATGTGCGCCCATGATCCCACGGATTGCAACCGAAGTATTCTCGCCATCAAGACGTGATACCATGAGACTTCATCCCGCTGAACTTCGCTTCACTGGGTCTAGGTATCCGCTTATCTTCCCTCAGAATCAGAAGGAAGTTTTACTCCTAGGAGGCAGGTGAAAATGCTCGATCTCCTCCCGACTTAGAGTGAAGCACGCGAGGGTAGTCATTTCCGGTCTTCTTGGCCTTTTTGCCTTTGGCGACGACTTCTTCGTGTCCTGCTTCACCATCATCATCATCATCATCATCATCATTAGCGTGAAGCCCCGCCGATGCCCATTGATTTCAAGTCTGCCTCTTGCTTTCGACCATCTTTGGTCCTCTCGCATGTTGAGCAGGGTACCAAGCAGACTCTCGCACGCTGCTCTTCGTGATATGCATGGCATCAAGGCTGTGAGGCACACGGTGGATCTTCCAAGACGGCAAGTCCCGTAAAACAGACCTCGCTTTCCATACCTTCAGCAGCTGCTCGCGCTTTCGCTTTTTTCCCGCTCGCGCCTTTTTTTCCCGGCAAGGCAGTCTTTCCAATTTTTCAACAGCTCGCCTATTTCCTCGCTGCCCTCGACACGGGCGCTTTTGGGGTTCGGTTTCACCATCGAACAGATCCTTGCTTTCTCCACGGGTCATCGCCGCTAAGCCACCTTCGGCGTCCCATGAACACGGTTTTCAAGACCCAGGATCTCTATCTAGCTGGCGATACGCCAGTCATCCATGCACCTTACGATCCGTAAAATCCGTGGACTACCTGCCCCGCGAGATATCCGTGAATCGAGATAGTCGTGGCACCATCGTGAGCAAAGGCGGCTCTCATAGGGAAATATTCTTCTCTCAAGGCCCCACGACATGGCTGGCATCTTAGACAGCGTGTCTAGCTCCTCCTTCAGAGCCCCGATACAGATTGATGTCGCTCCCCGGTTGTTTCGCCCTTCAATTAGCATACCATGTGAATGTACTTCCTCTTCATGCACAACCAGGGGAAGGTTGTACATCCACACAAACACAGGCCAGGTGCTATGTGTGCTTCTCCGCTGCCAAACGGATTGACTCCATCGGTGCTCGCGCCAAAGACGATGTTCCTGGATCCTTCCCAAATTCTGGGTATTCGTTCAACGCTACATCGCTCGCATCCTTAGGGTGACTCAAAGATCTTGTCTTTTTATTTATCTCCGGATCATTTCCGCCATCTTCCCGCTTCTTCTCCTCCCTATCCGCGCTAACGCTGGAGCTTTGCTACCTTAGGGTCCGCGAAATACCGCTGCAGACGAGGAGTGATCGGAAAGTACCACACCGATTTTTGAGGAGCTTTTCCTCTTCTTGTATCGAGTGACGCCGCACACCGACATATGGTAGACTCCGCGCTCGCCCCGATAAATGATGCAATTGTTCATGCACACATGGTATTTCACGTGCGATAAATCCAAAGGACATACGATTTTCTTCGCCTCGAAGCTGGTCGGGCACTTGTTCCCTTGGGAAGACGCTCGCGCGTAATGACATGTTCTCGCCGGCATGCGCCGGTCATTTTGTGTTTTACCTTCATCTCCGAGCCATGAGCGCCACTTTCAGACGGTATCCTCGGCCTGCATACTTCATACAATGGAGTAACCGCTGCTATCTCCAGCTTGATCCAGCTTGGCTTTCTCAGCGGCAGCTCTTATGTTATCCGTCTCGCTTATGGCAGCTCTTGAATATGAGGGTCCTGCACCCAGCCTCCATCGCCGCCCGCCCCCGCATCTTCATCTTCATGATCATGCCATTCGCCTTGATCTTCCTCATCGCCATGTACGACATCTTCTACATGATGATTGTGTACATCATCACCGCCGTGATCATGTCCTCGAGATTCTTCGCCTTCGCCTACCGCCGCTGTGGTTGTCTTGTTGCCCTTCCTCATTTCTTGCCCGCCCCCATGGACGACTTCATAGTCATCTTCATCACCTTGCCACCGATAGCCATCCATGAAACCACGCAAGAGCAGGTGGTCCCGCACCTACCCGAATTGGTCCGCAATAAGGCTCTTCAGCTTGCTTCTTCGACACGGACATCTTATCTCCGCCTCGCTCTTTTGAAGCATCTCGCCTTCGCGAGCTCAAACCTATTCACGATGCCTTCACCATCGTATGGACCATGTTCGTCAAGGGTAGAGCAAAACGATATTTTAGAACCAAGAAAATTTTGGCATGACCTTCCCTAAAATAGGACTAAAGAATGCATAGTGCCAAAATTCTCGCTAAACGGAAATGAATCAACATTCCGCAAAATATTGGCAACTATTGCATTTCAAATACCGTACCTACAAACACAAACATATATGCAACACCACAAACACAAGCAACACCACAAACATACATAGATCTAGCTAGGCCACAAAAGTGCATGTGCACGTTGTTGGAGCAAGCTAGGAGAAAAAAGTAGATCTACAACATGAAGATAGCTTTCCTTACTTACCTATCAAAAGAGGTAATTTCACCACTTAATTTTGATGAATCTATGGTGCAAATGAGGTGAGGAGGAGGAGGCAGCCACAAGCTTAGAGAAGGAGGTGGGGGAATGAAGTGGGGAAAGTGAGTGTGTAGGTGTGGTTGTCCAAAATATTTAGCGCTTGTGTTACTAATGGCGCACTACTAAGCCATGCGCCATTAGTAACTCCAACATACTAATGGCGCACTACGAGACATGCGCAATTAGTAGTTTTGCAAAAAAGTAAAAAATACTTTTATGATAATGGCGCACTGTGGCACAAAGGCGCCATTAGTAGTTTAATTACTAATGGCGCACTTTGGCATAGTGCGCCATTAGTAGGTTTGCAAAAAGTAAAAATTATATACTAATGGCGATCGTTTGTCGCGGCGCCATTACTAGTTCTAACTAGTAATGGCGCACTTTGCCATCCATGCGCCATTAGTTTGTATGGAAAATGGGAAAAAATCAATAGTAGTGGCGCATCGTGAGCACGGTGCGCCATTAGTGTTTTCCACACTAATGGCGGACGAGCAACCGTGCGCCATTAGTATATAGTAGTGGCGCATCACTTACCCGGTGCGCCATTAGAATCAGTCCTATCTATAGCCCTTTTCCTAGTAGTGTAGGGGTATAGATATAGATGTGCTTGACTGCTGTAATGGATCCAAATTATATCTATTTAGTGGAGTGCACTCTAAACACATTATCTATTTATTTTTCTCTAACCTTCCGTAGCCATGCAACCAAGCCACATAAGCTTCATGGGTGCCCCCCACATTATATTATTCATACTACGTTGATTGAAAAAAAGATAAATCACCCAAACCTTCCGTAGCGGGGCAGTCTAGCTCGGCCGGTTTCACGAGAGGCGAGGGCCTTTGTGATTTGACGGCTCATTAATGATGTCAAATCGAATAGTACTAAGCCGCCGCTGCACGCCCGGCGCCTCCATTAAACCCCTCCGTTAAATACGCATGCAAACCGAGAATCCTACTCCGGCCACACGTCCGTTCATGAGCGGGCTGGAATTAAACGCAACACCGATCGAAGCCTCCCCGTCCGCCTCGCTTAAACGAGGCCGACGCCGCCAAGCTCCTACCGTCCGCCTCTATTTACACGAGGCCGCATGACATAAGGGCAAAAATCGCGCCTCCGCTGCTCCCCATCTCCTCCTTCACCATTTTCCACCCTTCCGATGGCTTCCGGCGAGCCGCTCTCCGCATATTACCCGCTGGGTGGTCCGCCGAGCCCCGAATATGGGCGAGGCCGCCGGTGCTTCACCAACTCGCTTGGCCCGACGGAGCTGCTTGTCCGCCCTAAGCAAAGCGCTGGTTCAGCAACTCACCGCCTAGTTCAGCTCGATGAGGAGTGGCGAAGTTGTTACACGCCGCACGGCCGCGAGCACGCCGGACGGGCGCTGCTGCTGCTGCTGCATCAAGGCCACTAAGAATCCGCGTGGCCGCGCCCCATGTCTGTGGGCGCGCCCCGTGCTTCGCGATAGCGCCATGCAGCAGAGATGGCCGGGTGCGTGGAGAGCGACGAGTAGGTGGCCAGCTTTTCCGTGTCCGCCGCCATCATCGAGGAGAAGTAGAACACGGAAGCCGCCGCCACTTGGGACCCATGAAGGCCACCGCCGAGGCGACGACCGCATGGATTCAGGTGGTTTCTTTGCTGCTTGCTCTTCCGAGGACCTCGTCGACCCTCAAGTGTCTCGACGGACATGAGGAAGACAAAGGATCCAAGGCGGCCATTTGGAACTAAAATAAGTCTAGATATATCCATTTCTAGGACAAGTATTTCCGGACGGAGGAAGTATTAATTATACAAGAGAGCCGGATTGGCACCTCTTAGTTCATGTAAATGTAATGAAATCCATCATGTTTATATGAAGATCCGCTTTTTATACTAAATCCTTCATGCTTATATGAAATCAGTCCGTGTTTGCACGAATTTCATCTGTTGGTTAGAGTTGTAAAATGGCTGATACCGGGCGCTTGATGTCGCCCTCCGTGGAAGGAAGCGGAGGAAATTTGTCGGCCGTCGTTGGAGATGCTCTTTATGCTGGAAATAATAGAGTGACATCCAATCCATTTGAGTTAATTGCCTGTATGATTGTCCCTCTATAAAAGTTAATTGCATGTACAGGTACACGTGACTTGCAGTGGTGGCTACAGCTTCATACGTAAAGTTAAAAAGAAACAAGTCCATCCTTAATATTCTAAGTACTGTGGGTTCCACTGTCAAGACAAAGAGCGAAAGAAGTATATATTAAATAAGTAGAGTAATATATAATATACAAATCTAAAGTTAAAAGACAGAATTCAAACTCATGTCATCGCTATGTAGCATCCGCGCTAACCTGCCCAAGACATTTTTGTTGTAGACCATGCCGAGATATATCTCCATGTCTACTCTTATATATACTCCATTCGCTCCTAAATATTTGTCTTTTCAGATTTCAAATGGACTACCACATACGGATGTGTATGTAGACATATTTTAGAGTGTAGATTCACTCATTTTGCTACGATGTCTTTTCGTGAAGGGGCCGATTTGTCCTTGATTTATTTATGAGGTATCCGATGGCACCGCACCGCCAAGAAAAGAGGGTAACATAAAAATTATGGACTACTTTTTTGAGTATGTTGGTAAGGTCCGTCATAGTCACTTGTTGAAATCTCTAAAGATAATATTTCCTCCGTCGAATATTTGTCATCAAAAGGGATAAAAGGAAATGTATCTAGACGATTTTAGTTTTAGATACATCTATTTTTATCCATTTTGATGACAAGTATTTTCGGACGGAGGAGTAGAAAACAGAGTTGGTGATGATGGTGTGCGTACATCCTGCAAAATAGGCCGTCGGATTTATATCTAACGGATAGGTAAGAAACTGTGGCAATTTTGCAAAAATATACCCACATGTCTCTCCACGTCGCAAATAAGGCCTTCCTCGCTCAGCCTTTTCTCTCACAAGATAAACTACTCATACAAATGCATCTTGATGTTCCAGTAACGCACGGGCAGCTAGCTAATTTCTTTTAAAATAGTTGCTGCGATAATTGGGTTGAAGTGATATATTTTATGTCTGCCCTGAATGATTTCAGATTCACTAGTAGTAACAAAGAAAATGTTGCCTTGTTAATTGACAGAAAACAGGGTGAAAACTATCACATGAGGCCGGTAAAACAAGGCACACTGGGTTCAGCGCCATCGCCACTACAGCTGTGCGCGCCGAGAAGTCTATATATCGAGGGGGCTACCGAGCGAGGCACCGAGACACAATGTTTGAGAGAAAACCAATTGATGATTATGATCAGATCGAGTTGTCACCCTTCTGCTTTTTTTGTTGGGGGGAGGAGAGAAAGACGACGAGAGTGTGCTGTAGGCACAGAGGCACAACTAGCGAGTGTGTGTGTGTGTGTGTGTGTGTGTGTGTGTGTGTGTGTGTGTGTGTGTGTGTGTGTTTGAAAGAGGAGTCGATAGATTATTATCAAGATCGATGTGCACCCTACTCCTTCGTGCCGTAGTGTGTGTGTGTGTGTGTGTGTGTGTGTGTTTTGAGAGAGAATCCAATGATAGATTAGTATCAAGATCGAGGTGTCACCCTACTCCTTCGTGTCGGTAGTGTGTGTGTGTGTGTATGTTTCAGAGAGAAGCCAATGATAGATTAGTATCAAGTTCGAGGTGTCACCCTACCCTTCGGTGTTGGGAAGTGTGTGTGTGGGGGGCAAGTGACACTCACATATCTCTACTCTTATAAAAAACAGAGTTGGTGATGATGGTGTTCCTACCATCCTGCAATATAGGCCATCCGATTTATATCCGACGGATAGGAAGGAAAATATGGCAATTTTGCAAAAGATACCCACACCCCTCTCCGTGATTTGCAAATAAGGCATTCCCTAGTTCATCCTTTTCTCCCACAAGATAAACTTCTCATATAAATGCATCTTGGTGTTCCGCAACGATATGGGCATCTTGCTAGTAGGGAGAAGGAGTTTGTGTGACACATATCTAGCTATATTAAGGGATAGGTAGATAGCATATGTGTGAGAGACATTATTATACTTTGAGACATTAGTGGCTATGGGTTGGCGGAATTAAAGGGTATGCGTTAGACATAGAGAGCGTGTGTTTCTATGTGAGAGACTTGTAGGACGGGTAGAAAGATTAATTTAACTCGACGGAGGGAGAGAAATACACGGCGCGCTGCAGTGTGATTCCGATGCCCACAGGAAATGAGATATGTATGCGGTGAGAGAGATTGCACAATTCATTCATGTATCACTATCTAGCGATCGTGGACGGTATCGCTTGAACATAAGTCAATATCTACTTCATATCGTGGCCAAAGGTACAATATCGATTCAACGCTATAAAGATTGGACACTCACATATCACATTTTTTCTATTTAAATAAACCTTTTCAGTTGTGCATGCCAAAGTTACAAAGGATGTTTCTTCAAACAACCAATGTAGCTATCATGCACATGCACCATTGTTACTCTTGCATTCAAATTCATTAGTCCGATGATTTAAGTTTCTATTTTGAAGTAATATATGTAATATTCATATATGAATTCAACGGGTACGCAATTTATGAAATGGAGGCTATGTAATCATATGAGGTAACACTTTAAGTAGCTAACTACAATGTCCATTTCTTTTTGTGCGCCTCACACTAACACGCCAATGCATTATGTTTAAAGTAAATAACCAATGGCACTAAATTATCTATTTACACGAGAAATACATAGGCTGAGCGCTTGATCCCTTTTTTGTGAACGCGCTTACTACACCCAGACGATTGGTCGCTACCGTGTGAACGGCTGTTATCGGCGATCATCCCGAAAGTTATTGTCTTTTTTCTCGGGTGGACTTCACACCAGTTGTTAATCGCCGACACGCGCCCCGTGTACACAGTCTAGCATGACCTTCCCGCTAGCACGGTCCAAAATTAGTTGAAACTGGATACGAACGATCTCGCGGGCAGCAAAATCTCCCGCCTCCTTCTAAAATTTCCGCCACCTTAGTTTTTAGCATGTGAAACCCCTTTGTCCTTGGTGCACGGAGACCAACAGCCATAATACCGCCTCATCTACATGATAGGTCGGGCTGCTTTGGTAACTTCCAATCCCCACTACACGGCACTCCCATTTCCTCTCCCTCCCGCAAAAACGACTAACTCCACAAAGACCAGAGCATCTTACATCACGCCGTCTGCATTTCATCGCCTCTTTCTCCCTCCTCTCAAACCCTAGACTGCTCATCCACCGAGTACCATAGCCCATTCACTTCCAACAAGGCCCACCTCGCCGATCTGCTCGCGCCGTGATCTACCCTCCCACCTCTCCTAGAAACAAGTAGACTGCTCATCCACCACTGCATCACAGCCCATTCAAGGCCGGGTTTTGTCCACGGCGCCGATCTGCTTCACGGTATTTCGCTAACTGTCACAGATCCGCCGAAGCTCATTCAGATTCCCCACCGGAGACGCTTGCCCACACCCCCGGAGCCACCCCACCGACGCTCTGCCGACGGCCTCTCGATCCTCTTTGCCGACACCTTCTCAACCCTACCGGAGCCGCTTCACGACACCTTCCTCAACCCTACCGAGTTGCTTCACGACACCAGCGCTAACCCTACCGGAGTAGCTTCGCTTATACCATTCTCAACCCTACCGGGCCGCTGGCTAACTCACAAGTCCATCGCCTCAGATCCGCTTCTCGCACCCTCATCCAACCTACCGGAGCATCTTCGATGCCCCGCCCACGGTCGCAGATCTGCATCGCCGACACCACCCTTAACCCAACCACCGGAGCAGCTTCGACACCCCGCCCACGGCCGCAGATCCGCATCATCGACACCATCCTTAACCCAACCACCGGAGCAGCTTCGACGCCTCGCCCACGGGCCGCAGATCCGCCGTCGACACCATCCTTAACCCAACCACCGGGCAGCTTCACCCACGCCTCGCCCACGGCCACAGATCCGCTTTACCACACCGTAGTCCACCCTACCGAGCTGCTCTACAAACACCCTACTCGATGGTTCTAGATCCCTTATCGACCCCGACAGCCAAAGCAGCGCCATCACCTCGATGTTTCTAACCTGATTCCCACTGCTCGAGAGATGCTGCACCCGCCACGCCTAGGTACTTGTCACCTTTAAACCTGGCCCAAAGATCACCGCCTGATGTACTTCAAATATACTAACCGGTCATTGTTACCTTCGTTATGCAGCCGCAAAAACTACAAGGACGATGTTTCTTCCGATCTAACAGCTTGGCCAACCAAGATCCTGACTCGAGGCATTGCTATGATCTTGTAAGCGCTCTCTCTCTCTTGTATTTTCTCGTGCTCGCCAAATAAGCTTTGCTAGGATTTTCACCAAGAATCCTTTGTGCGCATAATGAATACTACTACTGGCTGCTAAATTAGATATGTAGATGTCATACATGATACTACCCAGCACTGCTCCTAAATATAAGTCTTTCTAGAGATTCCACTATAGGCTACATACGGAGCAAAATGAGTGAATCTACACTTAAAATGCATCTATATACATCTCGATGTGGTCCATAATCGAATCTCTACAAAGACATATATTTAGGTACAGGGGGCAGTACATTACACAAAATTGTAGGTGGCATGTAGGAATTCCAGCAGCACTACATTAGGCTCCTTACACTACTAGGAAAAGGCTAGCAGCAGCTGGTTTTAGGTGTATCAAGAGCTGGGTGAGGCGCTATTAATAAGGCGCCATAGCCTAACACATAGCAAGAAGGCTGCAGTCACCAATGCATCGCCATCGCTACACAAGTGTAGCAGCAGCGCTTAGTGGAAGCTCGCATCGCTAGTAGCTCTAGCGCTGCCCGCTGGACGCTGCCATCATATCGCAAGGCGCTGCTGCTAACTTTCATACACTCGCCATCGGGTAATTTTAGTAGTTTTTTTTTTGGCATATTTGTTTTGTATTTGAACAGGCTTTATAGATGAATATTTAGCACATACAAATGTCATCATGATACACATACAAATGCTCATAGACCACAAATGTAATCATAGCATATACATACAAATAGTCTCATCATAATCATCATCCAACACAAAGTGGTCTCTCGTCATCATCTCGAAAATAGCGATACAAGTCTCGACACTTGCAAATACATCGCCATCCATCTAAACAATGATATACGCGAGAAGAGCTATCACTTTGAGTACATGAGTTCGTATCCTCTCTCCCATTAGCGTGAACCTAAACTAACTATCGCCTCGCCGCCGAAACCGGAAACCAGACACTGGCTCGACACTCCGCCACTTGTCGATATATACCCTAGCGTAGCACTTATTCACCATCGATGATCTATGCACCTGCATCGCCACATGAGTCGATGATATGGAACATATATATATATATATATAGTTGAGCAATGTAAAGAGATGACTTGGCACAAATAGAAACAACATATCATAAGCATAAATAACAAAGTTCATCGCATCACAAAATGCCCTAACTAGAGTGATTTTCGCTAGTCGAGGAGGAGGACGGTTTAATTACATCACAAATAAAGTTTCACCGCATAACTCAAAGTTTTGTCATATAGAAAGTATGGACTAAAGGGACACATTGTCATATATCGACAATCACTCCAACATGTCGCTCCATCCATCCTTGTCGTGAGATAGTCCCCGAGCCTAGTGAAAGGCTTCGTGTCGAGACGCTGAGCGGCTACCCGTGTTCGGACGCCTTCCCGCCGACATTTGTCCTTCTTCGCATAACATCCCTGTTTTTCCGATGACCTCCTTCATGATGATTTGGGCAAGTTTGCGCTGATGTGATAGAACTCGCTCAAGTCGATGATCCTCGATATCTCCTACGCTCTTTGCCCATTGCAGAATATGGGCATCGCCGGATGAAGGTGACATGCGAAGGTTCCGTGATCCCGTATGTACTCCAAAGATGTGGTGTAGGACATAGAATCCAACATTAAGAGAATCGCTCGTTGGTGGATGCAGCAGAAGTCGGTCTTATGGTCAAGGCTTAGCCTGCCGCCTCTTCTTTCTTGTCCCTAACCTCTCCACCCCTTGCTTGGTAGTAAAACATAGCACTGCCGAGAACATCCTTGATGTGGGTGTAATCCTTTTGTGAATGTTCTTCGACGAGTCCAAGTAAAGAGCGTGGGAGAATCGGGGTAGAGGATGATGAGGACGGCGCTACCATGGCCAAGCAAAATAAGTACACCTCAAATTACTTAGCCTCCACCGTGCAAATGAATGATTGAAATCAAGGAAGGATAGCAGCGATGACTTAAACGGATGATAAGGCACGAGAATCGCCTTGTCCTTATTACAGCATGAAACCGACGATGTAATCCTCACAGATTCACGGTGCTCGCGCAGACTCTCAAGAAGCCCTCGCATGTAGTACGGGTCAGCGACACGATATGAGAAATCTGCTCAAACCCGATGATGTAGTTCATGCAAGGCATAAAGGCGACAAACGAAAATCCAGCTTCTTCACGTGAAACATGTCGAATATGTAATCGAATCAGAGGAAGAACTTATCCGCGGAAGCTATCGACGCACGACATTTGCCGCGAACGTTAACCAGGTAGAGTGGGTATCCCGATCAGCCGAGGCGATGAGGCCTTTCTCACCCGCAGCACATCGCCATGAAGTCTCCTTAGATCTCCGAATCTGGCCCCTAGCGCCTTGCAGTGTAGGATTGGTTGACCGATATACCATTTATCCGCATCGGGATATCTATACGATCCTCAAGCCGAGGCTGCCGAGGCGGCTGGATCATAGAATCAACTTTTTGCCTTTCCTCGCTCTTCCTAGACTTCTTTACTACCGGAAGGTCGCCCATAATACATTGAGACGGCAATTCAGGCACCGACTCATGACGCCAAACCCCGAGGAGGCGCCAGATAGACATACCGCTCAGCGCCACCGCCGCCCTCATCCTCATCCATGGCGACGCTATCAGCGACTAATGGAGCCTCCTTACCCCCGTTCGCTATCACCCAACCCGACACCCGATGCTAATTGGGTAGGTGGGTGTTGATGTTCATACCTTGCCGAGGCTGCGTGCTCGGGGTGTGCTCCCGACCGCCCGCACGGCGCGCACTTTTGGCCACAACAGACCCACCCATTGCAACAATCACTGCCGCCATGTGTCTCCTCGCCATCCACCAGAGTATTGAGGAGGAAATTCGCGGCCCGTTCGACATCGCCACGTAAAACATTGAAGACGTCGGGGATCGGCCGGTGTGGAACAATGTTCTTCGCTCCATTATAGTCGCTTTCCCCACATCCACCTTCCGTCGCCAAGGTGTACAATATGGTACGGGTTTCGCTGCCTGCAAAGAAAAGTCTGCGACGTGAGACATCCGAAAGGCAACGAAAACGGGAGATTATACATTTATATTGAAGGGGCCGTGTGACAGATACCGTGAGGGCGCCGAGCTCAGCTGAAGACGGCACCGCCGAGCACGCCCGGCAAGGGAGCAAAAGGGAGGCGGTGCGGAGCAAAAGCGGAGCAGGTGCTCCTATGAAGTCAGCAAGGGAAAGTCCTCTGCATTTGCTTCTGGATTTTGCCATGTCCAAGTGAAAACGTCTGCCACCAAGGAAGTAGACAAATCTGCAACCACCTGTTTTGGCGGCAGCTACCGCTGTTGCGATCGGTTCGAGATGATTTCTTCAACCGCAATCTCAACCTTCTTGTTGATGTTTTCTTCGCTAACCTCCGCTTTTCTTTCTCTCCTCTCGTGGTCTCACGGTAGTACTTCTTCCACGGGCGCCGCCTCCGACACCGCACGCCGCCCATTCGACGGTCGAGTATCCACCGTTGTCGTTTTAATATGTTCAACGCCCGCTGAATGGAGTGTCCCACTTGGGCCTCGCCAATGCCTCGTGACAATGAAGTCGCCGCCGCAATCCGTGCTGCTCTCTCGCAAAAGGCACAAGGATCGCTATAAATATGACTAACGTAGCAATGAATTGATCAAAACTAAAATTACCAGCAGCCTCATGAACTCCGTAATGACCGTGTTGTCTCAGAACCTTCTTCACTAGGTCCCAACGGAGCCGGGCCCTTAGGACGCCACGCCCCGCTGGACGGTGAACCGCCAAGGGTCCGGGATGCCCAGCACTCACGGCTTCCGAGATCCTCCCGGCCCATTTGGACCTCTTTCCGTCAGAACCACGGCTTCCGAGGTGGTGGCTCCCAATGTTCCTCTCTTGAAGCCCTTCATGTACTTAGACTTTTTGGCAGCTTCAGCCTCGCAAGCCTCCTTGAATATTTGAATTGCTCTTCCGTGATTGTCGGATTATCCTTACAACTCGGAGTAGGGTTCCTTCTTTCGATGATCTTTGCTTTCACCGAGTTTTCCAGCGCCAACGCCCGCTAAACTTGGTCATGGCGTGTTTGTTTATCTTCTTCATTGTCGGGTCCTCATCCGGATCTTCATAATCCTTCTCATTCAGGCCCGGAACAAGAATATCCGTGAAACTTCTTTAGGAGGGAGCCTCATATTTTCTATCTTCTCGTAGTTTCTCATCGCTGATGGTGGCGGTTGTCCGCACGATGCAGCCTATTTGATTGCCGTAGCATCGACGCTGCTTCCTCGGGCGCTTTGGCTCAAAATTGCCGCTGTCCACCTCCGTGACCACCAGCCTAGTAGTCCCGAGTTTGTTAGGAAGTCGCTGCCTCTTTGCTTTGGTTCTACAAGACGCCCGCCCCCGAGGCAGCGCCGGTCTCGGCCTCAGCTGGTCTCGATGTCGGTTCGAGTCTCAGCCGTCTCGCCTCAAAGACCGTCTCACTGTGGTCGGTCTCAGCCCCCGATGCCACCGTGGGCCCAGAACAACATCGTTGATCGTCGGTAAGGCTAAAAATTTGTTCCGCCGCCTCGTAGACGCTGCCGCAATCACCGTAACCCTGTCCTTCATCGCTATAGCCATGTTTCCTATGATTAAATCTAGTCAATTAATTCTAGACCTAATAAAATGAATAATGACATAAAAGGTTTATTGTTTTGCAGGAACGTTGACTCCTTCCTGGTGCGGCAAATCCCGGCACTCGGTATGTCCTAGTTTAGAAGAAGTCATGCCGAAATTCACGGAAAATTTCGCATGACCTTTGCTAAAAAGTGGACAAATCGAGAACCTGAAATTTGCCGGAACGGAAATGAATCAACATTCCGGCAAAACATATATAGGCCACTCAGCTTCATTTAAACAACAAAGCCACTTGGGCACAATCGAACCACTTCAATGAAAAGATATAATCAACAATAAAAGTCTAGGAAGGGATCATCTTTAAAATAAAACTTGCCTAAATAACCTAGATAATTAATCTAATTAAAGTAGTTAACCTGACTAGTTCTTTGTCAAAGCCCTAACTAAATTTTTGCCTAAATAACCTAGATAATTAACCTATGCATGAGAGAGAGAGGAGGGTGGGTGCTACAGAGGATGGCTCGTGGTGGCGTAGGAGGATCCGTGGCGCCGACGGTGGCTCCGTGGCGTTGATGAGGCCGCTGTCTGCGGCGCTGGAGGTGGCCCGTGGCGCCGACGGCGCAGACGGCTCTGTGGTTCGGGGCGCCGACGCCGGCAGGAGACGGCGGTGAAGTGGGGCGACGTGAATCGGGAGATGGCGGCGGGTGGGTCGAGAGATTTGGGGGCAATGGTGGGGGGAAACAGTTTTTGTTAAGTCAAACGATGGGCAACGCTGCTTCAAAAAACGCTTATAGCTAACTTAGCTATAGCGCTTTTACAAAACGCACCACTGCTACGGCTATGTAAATTTCTCCTTTTTTATTTCTTTTCTGCTTCTACAAGGGGGTTCAGGAACGCTGCAGCTATGGTAGCTATAGCGCTTCTTTCAACACACGCCATACTATGCCTTTCTATGTTTTTTCGCTTTTTATTTATTTTGCTTTGCATTTTATTTTTTTCTTCTCCTTTTCTGTTTTTTCATTTTCATTTACTTTTCTATTTGTTTTCATTTATTTGATTTCCTAGCAGTAGCGCCTTCTTGTGAAACACGCTGCTACCATGCCCTAGCTGTAGCCGCTTCCTCCAAGCCCGCCATCGCTATGCATAGCCTATCTTTCCACCAATGGAATATTAGTAGTAGCGCTTTTTATCACACGCGCGCCATCGCTATAATTGTATTCGCAGCGTTTTTTTCTCAACCGCTATTGCTATCTAGCACCAGCGCTTTTTTTGACCCGCTGTTGCTAAATTTCTGTGTATAAGGTTTTCCCTAGTAGTGTTAGAGTGCCTGTCAGTCCAGCATACAGAGTCATGGCTAGTTTATGGTACGCACACAATCATTAATTGGTGGTTTAAATATGCAAGGGATATGCAATGTAGTATCATGTAGAGATGTCTCAAATTAGCCGTGTCAACTTGCGATAGGGTTACACAATGAAAAGTACAAGATGTATGTGGTAATTTCATGGAACATCGCAAAAAAGGAGAGGCAGCGGTGAGCCTATACAGTGTGCTATGGTACGCCACTCCTCCATTGCAATCATCATGACATGTTATTTGTATGCCGTTCTATTAGCCAAGTTTCTTAGGGACAATTATTACGAAGTTATCCTAAGAAAATAAGCACCTGTGAATATAAGCTCCATGTAATACGCCAACCAGTTCTTTTCATTATGCTTTCAGCTTATGATCAGTGAAAAGTCTAGATTGCATTATATATATGTTTCATTTTGCTGCCCATATGGAAATTAATTTGACTTGCAAACATCACAAATTGAACCCAAGGCAGTAATTAATATGATAGGAAAATCGACCATCACTATTTGCTCAAAATGCAAATACAAAGATACCATCTACTTGGCACAATCTACTTTGGTCAATGTTTTCCATAGAGATCCCATTGCCTAATTTAAACGAAGAACGCATGACCCACATTTAAATGAAGAACAATTATTTATTGAAATTCGATGGTCCAAGTGGCTGGTTATTATCATATAGCAGCACCACCTGAAAGCATCATATAGCAGCAGCAGCAGCTCATAGCAACTCATCATACAGCAGCAACAGTCTGCAATTCATCATATAGCAGCAGCAGGAGCAGCTCATAGCAATTCATCATATAGCAGCAGCAGGAGCAAATCATAGCAATTCATCATATAGCAGCAGCAGGAGCAGCTTGTAGCAACTCATCATATAGCAGCAATAGCAGCTCATAGCAATTCATCATATAGCAGCAGCAGCTCATAGCAACTCATGATACAGCAGCAACAGCTCATAGCACCATCATATAGCAGCAGCAGGAGCAGCTCATAGCAATGCATCATATAGCAGCAGCAGTAAGCAGCTCATAGCACCATCGATAGTGGATCGTAATGAAAATTTGCCAAAAATCGAGGAGATCCTCACCTTGTTGGATGAGCTCATCCTTCAATAGCACCTCAAGGCCATGGCCTGGGAGGAGGGGAGGGGAACAAGGTGCCTTCGCCGCAGCAGGTGGCATCACCAGAGTTGTGCAGCGCCCGCCAGAGTAGTGCGTTGACGAACCACAAGGAGCAAATGCCGAGACCATGAGAATGAGGGCGGCGCCAGAGGAGGAGCAGCCAGGAGATTTGCCCCACCCCGCCGCCATGTAGCCTATCCGACATAGCATCATTGAGGACCAGGCCAGATGGGACCAAAGGAGACGGCTCACTGGAGGAACCCTAGTGCAGCAGTGTGGGATCGAGGTAGAGAGAAAGGGAAGAGGAGATGCAAGCAGTGGCATTGAATGCTTGCGTGTTTGTTTTTACTTGAGGGTCGTGTGACACGGCGGCCAGCAGTTGCATTTTGAGTGTAATATAGGCGCATAACAGAGTCATTTCACTATTCCCTTCCCTTCAATTTTTAGTGAGGTTCTACCCAAACACCCCTCCAAAGCAAAATTAGTTGCCCAAGCCCATAACTCAAAAATGACTTTTACATCTTTTATGGCTTATTTTGACAATATGCCATGAAAAGGCGGAATCGAACTGGCCCTTAACCTGCAATTCAATTGTGCGTAATGATGAATCACTCCTGCCGCTATATGTACATTTAGGCATCATCATACATGGCATAACCTAATACATGTGCATTCCATTGTAGAATCTGAATATGCAATGTTTATGTTAGTTCATACGCTGCACATGATGTTTAAATGCCCTTAAATCTGGTCACCAAGTGATGGTCTTTAAGCCTCCTTCTTTGCTTCTTTTCTTGATATGTAAGATTTGCTCACACATTTGTTCAATTGCTTGTTTGCATCAGCCAGCCATACTAGGACTGTTTGCTTTGATTACTTGTTGTTCTTGACCTAACACTCTAACAGAGCTTGTCAACGATTTAAACACTAAGAGCTGTTGTAGTGGGGCCTTGTCTAACTCATAGGTGATGTAAAGGTTTGGTTGTACACTACAAGAGGCTCTCAAGAGTACCGGAGATCCATTTCAAGGTATGCCTAGTTTTTACATAGTGCGTATATAGTAAATGCTCATTTCATTGTGTGCAAGTGCAAGAGATGCGCATGTTTCATTATGTGGTGTTGTTTTGTTATAATCTCATCCTCTTGTGTTCACAGATCGAAAGTATGCATATTTATCTTCCAAGGCTTACGAGTAACTAGTTTGTGTCACCTTGCGAGGGGGTGCAATGAAGATAAGATTGAGGATTTCAAGTACAAGATGTTAGGAAGGAGCCTTGCAAGAGAAGTAGGAGTTGCGCTGAGCCTCTTCAACCTGCTAAGGTAAGTCACCAGATGCAAGTCAATAGTTCAATTCCTTGTTTGTTTCTGCATAGTTAATTTTCTTTTCAATTGCTTTATTTGTCCTCACTTAATGAGATGTCCAAATAATTATGCCTCGATGTTCAAGATTTGTATCACTATTAGTTGACATAATTAAAGGCCTTACCATTTAATTACTCTCCAAGTGTGCCTCGAGCTTTGAAGTCTATTAACCAACTATTATTGCATGAGGCTCACAATCTAGTTTATACTACGCTAATGATTGCATAGTTTTGCCTCGCTGTAGTATGTATGTATGAAACCCACCGCTTATGCTTCATGACGTAACATTTTTTTCTCAAAGTGACGGTAACATTATTGTTAGTCCTGTTTTGCCATGTAGTACAAAATAGTGTCTTGTTCGCTTCAATCGTTGTAACTATATTTTTGCCCTAGTCATGTGTACTTACGTAAACATTTCGTGATGAAGTGACATCAACACAAACATCTCATGAAGCAAAGGCGGCATGGCCGCTATCAATGATTATGGATTGAATTGAATGTGCTGATGTTCTCGAGCATCAACTAGAGGTGGCAAGACAACGGTACATGATTGTCAACGATAATCAACAAGTTGAGACTGGACATGCAGTATTAGATGCAGGATTCAAAAAATGAAACAAGACACCGAGGTAACCATGAAGGAATTGGAGATTTTGCAGACTGAAATTTGTGCTATCTCGAATCCGCCAATCCTATTTTCTAAAGAGATTATAGTTCAAATGGAGTTAAGTTGATGCGCTCCATGATGTATGAGCCAGATTTGCCAAAGGTATGTAATTTGCTGTTTGTGTATGCTTTATTATCACCGTGCTGCACTATAATGCCCAAAGGGTTTAATCGGCTGTAATTTCTTTATTGTACAGTGTAGGATTATTCTACTTTTCTATGCCTTGATCTCTTTGTTGTATAGTGTATGCTTTTTAGTAGGATAATTCTTTGAATATGCTATATCGTTCAAACGGGGGCCAACTCGCCCGACCATGGGGCTTCTACGTCTCGCAGGATCCATGGGCCTTCTACGTCTCGCAGGTTCCGTGGGCCTTCTACGTCTCGCAGTGTCCATGGGCCTTCTATGTCTCGCAGATCCATGGGCCTTCTACGCCACCTAGGATCCATGGGTCCGACTCATTTATGGGTCTTGTACCGCCTTTAATGGATCGTAGACGGCCTATAATGGAAATTGTACGCTTTATGGCTGACCATAACGGGCCGTTAATAGGCCGATTTGGTGATGCTATGAAATGGCCCAACAGACTAACGGACCACAAACGGGCCGATCGTAACGACGGGCTGAATTTGGCCCACAAGCGTAAAATGACAAGAACGGGCCATAAGTAAATCGAATGCCGCAATGAGCCTAAGAATAAATGGGCCTCGTATCGAAGTTAACTTGGCTGGAAACGGTTTAACGGAATAACGCCCGTTAATGGGTATAAAGTGTTACACTATTCATTACGGGCCGCCACCGCTGGCCATTAATGGTGTAAAGTAATACACCGCTCATTACGGGCCGCCAAAGACGAGCCGCTAATGGGCCAAGAGTTACAAAGGGCCTCATATGGGCCAAGGACGCCATGGGCCGAAGCGAAAATGGGCTGAATCATATTGATGGCCCAGATGACGCCATCGGGCCTAATTCGCATAGGGCATAACGGCCTTGGGTTAGCGGGTCAGAATGGGCTATATGCTAACAGCCGTTAACATGCTTTCCATGGGCCGCCCGCCAGCTGACCAAGTCAAACGGCCAGCCTTTTCACAAGAATGGGCCATCGTTAGTCGTACCACGGTCGACGATCATAGGCACCTTCGTCCAAAGGAGTGGATGACATCCGTCCCAATGATGAGCCGACACGTGTTTCTCCAGCCAATGATGATTTTACACTCATGTCGCCACCATGCCATTGGTACACTCGCTGAGAGGAAAACATCCACCGCCCTATCACCATGTCGTCGGGGCTGTCGACGCCGTGAATTTGATGATCACCCATGCTGATTCACGCAATGTGCACGATCAAACCGCACCCTAAAGTGGTTGAGCACCTTGACAAACCACGCCGCATCGCCTCGGGCAAAAAATTTGATGATGGGATCAAATCCAACTCCCTTGCTGCCCGGGAGCTTGTCCGTCAATCAAACGGTGTGGTGGACTTGGTGTTATTGATATCAAAATGCAAAATGCCGCGCTTCTCCTAAAGCACGGTTCAAGTTCTACAATCGTGAGGATGTGCCCGGGTTCGCTTAGTCCGGGAGGCGATTACCGAATAAGGTGTCGACGCCACCGAGCCTGTGGGTTCGCTCGTGGAAAGACGTAATGCAGCTCAATGGAACCTTCCGTGGGTCGCCAAAGTCATCCCCGGGATGGTTGCAGCCTCGCTTTGGAAAGATGTCCGTTTAGTGACACCGCTCCACATCGATGGACACGCATCCGCGAGCCTTCTTTTGCTCAACGAGGATGACTCCATTGTTAAGGTTCTCAGACCACCGATCCGCCACGATCTTCAATCTGCCTCTTTCGGTCCAGTGCTAGGGAGGAGATCGAGAGATGCAGCAAGGGTCCTCGCATGTCGGGCCGAAACCGCTCGCCTGACGCTTGGGTCTGTGACCTAGGGCGTTATTCGCCTAAGAAGTACTACAACCACTGCTTTCGCAGGTGAAAGTGATGAGGCCTTTGGATGGCTATGGAAACCAAATGCCCGGTCAAGTTTAAGATGTTTGGGCGGCTGCTTATGGTCGATCGCTTAAACACCAGAACATGCTCAAGCGGGCGCACTTTGTCAGAGCCGGGCAACCACGCTTGCATGCTCGCCAAACCCCGCCCGAGGAAACCGTGGAACATCTCTTCTTCGCGCGTCTTTGCCAAACAATGCCGGAGTAAGGTTGGTCCGACATGGCCAGGAGGAACCAATAGGCTAGCCATCTTGCATGGTGGGAGAGAGGTCAAGGCCGTCCGCTTTTTTATGGATATCATCCTCGCTTGTCGCTTGGAGCCTGTGGGATGGAAAGAAACAACCAACATTTCAGGGGATCCCGCACTGCTCGTCAGTGGTTAGCTAGGTTCAAACATTTGTTGGGTTTGGTGATTCATAACTGTCCCGAGAAGGTTCATCCTTTTCTCTCGATTTCATTGTGAATTTGGACCGCTAGTTTTTGTTTCTAATACCCTTACGGCCGGGGGCCTAAACCCATTGTAACATACTTGTAACTTTCATGTGGTGAGTAATACAAAGTCGGGGGAGCCTCCCACCGCCACCGATTTTTCAAAAATGATGATTTTACACATGGAAAATCCCCATTGGTCGGGGCTGTTAACGGGTTATCGGATCCAAAACCCGACCCGATAGCTTAACGGCGTTCGCTACGCGGATGCCACGGTCGGTCACCCTTGACGAAAGCACTTCGGACGCTGTGATTTATCGTCACGAAGTGGACACTTCCGTGATGATAATTTTGGTAATGTCACTAACACTTCGACGACAAAGACGGGTATGACTATCTTGATTCTCATAAGTTTGTCATGGATGTACATGCATGACGTAAAACGCGACCTATCCGTGACAAACACGTATCATCACGAAGTGTATTTCTTTGTAGTGGCCGGAAGCGATTCTGCTTGGATAGTGATTCGACCTCACGAGGAGAAACCAATAAGATTCTCGAATATGCCAAACGAGTGACCCGCGGCAAGGTTATCAATTGCAAAGTTCAAGGGAGCCACCACACCGAGGATGAAGCCACCGGGAGCGAGAGGAAGATCTACCAAGGACCACCTCACCTATTTTCTAGTTAACCCGAATCTCGAGGGCGAGATTCATCTTAAGAGGGGTAGGTTTGTAACATCCCAAATTTTCAATTTGGAATGTTATACATAGATCATCATTGCATATCATATTTTTTATTGCATTTTGGCTTGATCCTAGAAATCCTACGCAACTCAAGCACCCACGGAGAGAGTTGGGGATTTCGTTATTTTCAAAATTGAGTTTTCTAAAATTTTGAAAATAGGATCATTTGATTTTAATTATTTTATCTTCAATTATTTCTATTATAAAAAATATGAGAGAGGGAATAAAATGAATTTCCCAAAATAAAGAAATATTGAGGATTTAATAATAAAATCAAATAAGATTTTATTTTGGAGTTTATTGCTATTTTATTTGTTTTAGGAAAAATGGCTTTTTAAAATTGATTTAGGCCCCAAATAAATGTTCATCTTGTCCGCTTGATTTTATAAGTCGGGGAAAATTTATTTCGGGATTTTTGGAGTCCGCTTAGTATTTCTTTTTATTTGTTTTTCATGCGCGTAATTATTATAAAAAACGCGAACCGATTTAACCGGCCGTGGTCCGATTAGGACACTTGGCCCGACCGCCTTTTAAAGCCGCTGAGGGGTCCGAGCCGCAGCCTAGCCTCAACTCATGAACCTTAGCTCGCCAAGATGCCGCCGCTGCCAGGCTCTCCCGCCACGGGAGTTGCCCCCACTGCCGCCTCAAGGCACAAGACCGAGCCACTGCTACCGCCGTCAGTTGCCTCACGAGCTCTCCCGAGGTAGCCGGAGCGACCGTTTTTTTTCAAAACCTAGATCTGTTTTTTAGATCCGGTTCGGTTTATTTTACGCTTAGTCTATTTAGCGGATGTTCGCCCATACGCTCGCTTTTAACGAAAGGTTTTCGCTGCTTAGCCGCAGCATGTAACGCTCGCTTTTTAGCCTGCTCATCGCTTTTTCTTTTTCTCGGATTTTCCACGATTATTTCGATCGTGATTTCGATCCGATTTTCATTTTAGTATAACTTTTCGCTGCTTATCTAATCAAAGCGATTCAAGCGCCTAGAGTTTCTTCTCAAACCTCTTCCGCTTAACCAACTCAAACAAGTTTTTGCTACTGTAAAATTTGACTTAGATCCAGATTAGTAAACGAAGCTTGTTTCTTTCGCCGTTTGATTTCCGTTGCTTCGTTTGAGTTGATTCTTTTTGCAAACCGGAGTTCTTCAGTTGAACTTTCTGGTTAGATCTATTATTTGAGTTTTACCTGTGCATTAGACGAGTGCTTATTGTATGCTTTCTTGTTTGCGATAGAGTACCCGGAGTGCGCCCCTTGCTACTTCGAATCTCTAGATTTCACGGATCATCAGCAAGGCAAGTAACACTTTGATCATACATCTTTACTACCCAGATTTATTGCATTAGATCAAATCCTCAAACAATTGCATGATTAGGATCTGATTAATATGTGGGTTTGGGAAGTAGTTGAGGTAGTACCTATTACATGTTTTATTATCAAACCCTTGGGAGTTACTTCTACGTTTGCTTATCGCCATGCTATGCTAGTAGACGTGGATTGGGTGAGTGTATCCATGATGATGTGAGATTGTTATTTAATGGTTTATTTAAGATGGCAACTTTAACACACATCTCGATGGATTGAGGCACCTGGGTATTCCAAATGATTGCCTGCTTTTTTTTTATGGACCGCCACCCAGTGCTCAAAGGGATTGTCGGTGTCAAACCGCGGATCTCGGTAGGGGGTCCCGAATCTGCGCGCCTAGGTGGATGGTAACAGGAGACAAGGGACACGATGTTTTACCCAGTTCGGGCCCTCTTGATGGAGGTAAAACCCACGCCCCGCTAGATTAATATTAATGATGTGTGTTACAAGAGTGGATCTACCACGAGATCAAAGAGGCTAAACCCTAGAAGCTAGCCTATGGTATGATTGTTGTTCGCCCCACGGACTAAAACCTCCGTTTATATAGACACCGGATAGGGTTAGGGTTACACAGTAGTCGGGTTACAATGGTAGGAGATCTACATATCCAGACGCCAAGCTTGCCTTCCACGCCAAGGAAAGTCCCATCCGACACGGACTAAGTCTTCAATCTTGTATCTTCATAGTCTTGGAGTCCGCCGATGATGATAGTTCGCTATCCGACACCCCCTAGTCCGAACTCCTCAAGAGCCTCTAACCAGGCTTCAATGACGACGTAGTCCGCGCGCATGTTGTCTTCGCATTGCAAGGCGGGTTCTTCCTCCAATAATTCATAGAAGATTGTGAACACGAGGATAGTGTCCGGCTCTGCAAAAATAAATTCCACATACCACCGTAGAGAGAATAATATTACACGAGATCAATCTGCTGACGTATTTTGTGGCGTGACCTCACACCACTACCAAGCCTTTACTCAAATTGTTTTTATTGTTCCACCTCAGCTGCTTAGCGAAGTGGTTTCTTGGCACGCCTTGTCGGCAGAGATCGTGTTCCCTTATTCCGGATTCCCATCAATACGGACGTAGTAACTCAACCGCGCCATTGATTGTGGCGCTTTGGGAGATAAGCGAGTTTTACCAGCCGGTGGGGACACATGTTTTGTCCGCCCATATAAGGATAAAGATCCAACCCTTTAACCCGCGCCTTCTTCCTCCTTGGCTTATCCATCTCCGCTAACTCGAGCTCCAGCGCCTAAGTCCGCACTTCTCACCTCAACCTCCTGCATCTATGTCCGGAGCGGAGGCAGTGGATGGCCTCCTCCGCCACGGAGGGGCAGATCTGAAGCTGCGCGACGCCAGATATCTATCCAAAGAACATCACAAGATCGGCTCCTCGACGAGGGAGAGCTCGCCCCAACCCCTGTGCCCCATGAGAGGGTAGTATTTCTTCCCACTTCCTCCGCTGGACTGGGCTTCCCGCTTCATCCCTTTGTCCGGGGCTCATGTTCTACTATGGCCTGGATTTCCATGATCCGCCCAGAATTTCATCCTCAACATCTCGGCGCTTATCGTCGCAGGTGCGAGGCATTCCTCTTCATCCAGCCCCACTTCGCCAGGCTCAAGACCTTCAAAGGTCGTCAAGGTTGTGAAGGGCAGCTGCCGGAGTGCGGAGGCGCCATGGTGGGCAGGATGTCCCACGCTACATGGCTGGAGGGCACTTTCGTGGAAACCATCAAGGGTGGCAATCGGGTGGTTCTACATCACCGAGCCGCCGACCCTCGATTGGCTAGCGCCCCGAATTCAGATCTGGCATCCCCACACGGCTCACCTCCGGAAAGAGAGTGGCCGAATTTGGGGGATTCGAGAAGTCGACCGACTCCAAGCCTGATCCGTAAGTCGGTGGACAAGAAGCCAAGCTTGTCAACGAGTCCAAGTCATGCTCATCCGCCGGATTCTCCCGCGCAGCCGACGGGCTTTAATATGTGGGAGTTTGATCCGCGCAGCACCGCACCTTGAGCGGCTCTTCACACTTTGTACGTAAGATGTCCGAAGGTGTTGTTCAAGGGCGCCGAAGCTCCCGTGATCCGCCATCAAGATCGCGGATTCTCGCTCGCAGCGCCCAACCGACGAGGTAAGTGATTTCACCACTTGTTTTCCATAGTTTGGCTCTATGCGGATCTAAACTCCCTTTACCTTTGACAGAATGGTCATGGCGAAGGCCGAACGGATTACCCGTCCAGCCCCATTGCCGAGGACCCAGCGGAGGCCCGCCTAACAGAAAGAAGGGTTCGCACCCCACGCAGCCGAGAAGAAGGCCAAGAAGACGGCCACGGGACTCGAAGAGTTCCTGCCAGGTGCTATCGGATGATGAACTGAGGTCGACTCCTCCCACCAAGGTGAGGAGGAGAAGAAGAAAGCCTCTCTAGCGGGGAGGAAAGGAAAGGAAGGCCTCCCCAACAAGGGAGGCCAAGGGTCCAAGAAGGAAAAACTCTTCCTCCGGATTGCTCCGCCAACGCCAATGATTTACGACGAAGATCGCATCCAAGGCCAAGCCTCGGCGAGATCGTGAGTATCCGGACTCAATAACTTCAAGTTTTTATTTTCGCCACATAATGTCTTTCTAATGCCGCATACAACCCTGCAGTCCGCCCAAGGATGATCTTCCTGCTTGCCGAAGCGGGTCCTTGGGTGCGCCGACATGGATTCCTTCCGACTGCCTCCACCTCCGTGCCGCGGACGACGCCGAGGTTGGATCCTGTAAAAGGACCCACCAGGAGGTGGAGGCCCCGGAGGCGCCACAGACACCTCCCGGACTGTGCACCGGACTCAGCCCGAGGCCACAAGTGGCTCCGAGTCCGGCGGGCGCACCCTTCAGAAGAAGGGCAAGACCGAGACGCCGCTGCCTCCGCCCCACCGGAGGTACCGGATATTTGCCGAGGCGCCAACGGCGCCCATCAAGAGGAACACCGACCGTTATGAGTGTGGTGATTCGTAGGTTCAGCTCGCCAAAAGCGGCTGACCGAAGCTCGCAGAGCCTTCTAACAAAGCTTTGAGGTAAGAATTTCAATATATGTAAAATGGTACCGATAGACAAGAGCCTCGATGCTCAAAAAGGTGTTCGGAAAGAAAAGCCGGACCGAGGATCTTTAAAAATATAAACGCAGGAGTCATAAAATATGTCAATATGGGATTGCAGGTCAGGCTGACTCCGCCAGACCGATCATGGAGGTCAATGCTTTGAAGGAAAACTCGAGCGGTCCGAGAACGAAGCTCGCCATGCCAAGAAGCAGCTCGAGGAAAAGAAGGTGAGTAATACCTATGAAAATTGTACCTATGTAAAAGGATTTGGTTGCAAGAAAATGACAAGGATAACATGGTATTGTAGGGGCCACTAACGAGGTGGCGACTGAAGGAGGCGGCGGCATGCTGAACGCACGCGCCGCAGAGCGCACCGAGCGAGAGAAACAGGAGGCGCGGGTGGCGGAGGTAGAAGAAGAGCTCCAGTGATCTCGTGAAAAACACGAGAACTTGGAGCGTGACTCAAGACTCGAGAGTCTGAGCTTGCAACGACTCTTGAAAGTGCCAAAGCCGCTAAGGCCAAAGCCTACAAGGCCTCCAGAGATTGAGGCGGTGAAGAAAATAGTAGCGGTAAGGCATTTTCATGCAAAGTAAGCATGTGAGTGTTAATTACCTATTGCTTACCCAAATTGAGCTCTCCAGAGCTGCTCGCAGATCTTCCTCGCAGCAGTGTCCGATGCTGCCAGATTCTACCGGGCCGAGGAGGGAGCTCGACGGAGAAGGTCTTCCGTCTCAAGATGCCGAGGCCGGACATCCGGTGCCTTTAGTGACCAGTCAAGCAGCTGGTCGAGCTCACAAGGCGGCCGAACAGGCCATGATGGGCCTCATAGTTCGGCTGTGGCCTAAGGAGGCCATGCCCGGAGCTACTTCGCCCCGCGCGGCGGCCGATGGATGCGTGTCTGTGGTTGAAGTGATCAAGCATTCCGCTTGTATTGAGGGTGCTCGCTGGCCCTTGCCCGCAAAAAGGTGCACTGGGCAAGATGGATGCCCGTAAGCTTGTGACGGACCCGCCACCGTGAGGGCAAGGAGCATCGCACGCCCGAGATGTATTATAAGAGTGTGTCAAGGGCGCCCAGACTATTGCGGTGAGTGCTCCAAAGATGTAATATTTGAGTAGACTCGCAATTTGTTATCCTGCAATCGAAAACTTAGTTCATATGCGCTAAGCAACGCTTGTTAATTTAAAATATTACCTTCTCAGGCGGTTGTTTATCAAATCCGAGAGATGGCAAGTCGTCGGCTTCAGCCCCCATGCCACGAAAAGTGCCGGGTGTTCGGATAAACTTGAGCGCCTTATTCCCATTTTTGGGTCCATCTAGGAGGTGCTCAACACAGCTAACAAGGCAACCGGACTTATAATGCTTAAACACTCTCACTTAGCCATAGAATTCTATAATTTTAAATTTCGCGAAGCCCCTAGTCTTCGAAGGTCAATTTGGGGCGCTTATCCACGCCTTTGCCGACAAGATCCGCCTCCTCGCCTAAGCGCATAAGTCTTTATGACTCGCAAAAACCTCTCTAACAGCGATCGTCTCGCCATCATGACGGCCAGTTTTAGCTTTCCATCGAGGCGTTAACTCACCAATCGGGCGGAATCGCAGTGGTTCTCCCGGTGCTACCTTAGCCGATATAATGGAACGTAAGGTACCAAAACACGGAGCCGGGCAAACCCAACTATTGACCCAAGACATGATTCGAGCCGATGCATATAGTGCTATAAGTTCGGGTGCCGACTTGTGAAAGTGTTCGACTCATTATACCATAATGCGGAAACATAAGCCCTCGGTGTATATTAGCCGCACTAAAGTGTACGGATGCAACATGTCATGAATGGACATATGTATGAAAAGAAATGCAATTATAAACAAAAAGGTGCTGCATTGTTTTATTCAATAAGTGCTGCTACGTAATGCGTAAAGATACAAATAGTGCGATAAGCAATGTATGAGACTGTTAAACATGTCCTCTCCGTGGGTAGGCTGCAGATTGGTGTATGAAAATGCTCGTAATGGAGACCACATGTATATTCGCTGTAGCCTTTATCCTTCCCTCGCTGTTGCATCGTGAGTTCGGCAGGTCTCGCTGCCGACAGGCTTCGACAAACGGAGTCCTGTGGGTAAAAAGTAAAAGGTAAAAAGAAAAGAAAAGGAACGACACACTTGAGAGCCTCTCGTGTGGTTGAGCCGCAGCCTGGGTTTATCGTGGTCGTGCCCTCTCGTTATTACCGATGCGGCTATATCTCCCACGGTCGAGGCACGACTTAGAGGCATAACCGCATTGAAAGCAATGTCGCAAGTGAGGTAATCTTCACACAACCCATGTAATAATTAAGGAAAGATACATAGTTGGCTTACAATCGCCACGCCACACAAGACATAATTAAACATACATCATTCAGAGTAAACTCAAGGTCCGACTACGGAACCAAAATAAAAGAAGATACCCCAAATGCTAACACAGTCCCCGAATCGTCCCAACAGGCACCACTATCGATCAACTCAAACGAAACAACACAAAGAACAAGATCTTCATCGAGCCCTCCTTGAGCTCGGGTCCATCACCGCACGGTCTCATCGGCACCGCAAACTGATTTTTGAAGTAACTGTGAGTCACGGGACTCAGCAATCTCACACCCGCGAGATCAAGACTATTTAAGCTTAAAGGTAGGACAGGTAGTGAGGTGGAGCTGCAGCAAGTTTACTCAGCATATATGGTGGCTAACATACGCAAAAGAGAGCGAGAAGAGGAGGCAAAGCACGGTCGGACAACTATGATCAAGAAGTGATCCTGAACTCCTACTTACGCCGACATAACCCAGAAACCGTGTTCTCCTCTCGATCAACCCCAAAAGAGACACTCACGGTTACGCACACGGTTGGTGTATTTTAATTAAGATCAACTTCGGTTTTCTACAATCGGACATTAACAAATTCCCATCTGCCACATAACCGCTGGCACGGCTTTCGAAAGTTCAAACCCTGCAGGGTGTCCCAACTTAGCCCATGATAAGCTCTCGCGATCAACGGCGAATAGACCTTCTCCCGGAAGACCGATCAGTCTCGAATCCTGCCACAAGACATTTCACAGCAATAAAACAAGACCAGAAGACCTCCCAAGCGTGCCGACACTCGATAGTAGCCACAGATCTCGCCTCGTGCCACGACCGGATGAGCAGTACGATGGCAACCGACGATACCCCAAGTTGCCTCGGGCGGCACCGCAAGTGGTTTAGTTTGACCAACACTTAGACAAGCATTGGCCCGGGGTTAATAAAGATGACCCTTGAGAGCGCGACCCAAGGGAAAAAGGCTAGGTGAGGCAAATGTAAAACCAATGTTGGGCCTTGCCGAAAAGTCTTATTCAAAGCGAACTGTCAAGGGGTCCCATAAATCACCCGACCGCGTTAGGGACGCAAAAATCCGGGAACATAACACCGATATGACGGAAACTAGGGCGGCAAGAGGAACAAAACACTGCATAAGGCCGAGCCTTCCACCCTTTACCAAGTATATAGATGCATTAATTAAATAAGATATATTGTGATATCCCAACAAGTAAACATGTTCCAACAAGGAACAACATCTCCATGTTCCAACAAGGAACAAACTTCATCTTCACCTGCAACTAACAACGCTATAAGAGGGGCTGAGCAAAGCGGTAACATAGCCAAACAACGGTTTGCTAGGAAAGGATGGTTAGAGGTTTGACACGGCAATGTGGGTGGCATGATATAGCAAGTGGTAGGCATCGCAGCATAGGCATAGCAAAAGAGCGAGCATCTAGCAAGCAAAGATAGAAGTGATTTCGAGGGTATGGTCATCTTGCCTGAAATCCCGCAAGGAAGAAGAATCGAGTCCATGAAGAAGACAAACGGACGAAGTCGAATGAATCCTCACAACTCCGAACGAAACCGGCTAACGAGAGAAGCAACCCGAAAGAAGCAAACAACATGGTAAACAACCATCACATAAACATGGCATGATGCACAATCAAGTATGATGCATGTCCGTTTAAATGTGCAAGGCATGGCAAATGCAACAAACAAAACTACAAGTTAGTGGAGCTCAATATGCACCGGTTGCATATTGACAAAACACCACAACACTTATTTAGTTCTCTCTCGTTAGGTACTCAACAATATTAAATGTTATTAAACATGGCAAGAGGTGAAGCATAAATAAACTATCTATTTAGGCAAGATTAAATGAGGCCGGAAACAACGAACAACAATTCCGAAAATCCCCATATGCAAATATTTTAGTTTCGGTACTGTTCTGCCCTAAACACAATTTTAGAGTTGTTAAACAGCAACATAAAGTGGACCATGTTAATCTAGGCATTTTTCCACCCCATTTACATATAAAGAACATTTAAACCGAAAGTTACGGTTATTTAGTTATGAAATAAAGCATTTTAACATGGCATAATAGCAAATTAATGCAAACATCAATTTAAACATTTTAACATGGGATGAAAGTGGCAAAATATTAATCTACACAATTTTCTGAGCATATTACATATATAAAACATTTTAACCGATGCACGGTTAATTAATTATGGATGCATGAGCATGGAGGGTCTTTTTCAGAAACGGTAAATTATCGGATAAAAGAGAAATTCGCCGATTTAAAAAATAACAACATGGGCCGAATCGCAGGCCAAAAGTGCATGGGGGCGCTGGGTGTGGTGCTCACCTCGGCTTGGCCTGCTTGGCGGGAGGGAGCAGGCCGCTGGCGGGAAGCTGGCCGGCCTTGGCGCGCTATGCGCCCACGCTGGGTCCACGCGCTACCGGCGCGCGGTCAACGGCGCGGGCGGCGCGATCGGGCCTCCCGATCCCATCTCGGGTGGCGGCGGCTTTACGGCGACAACGCCGGCGACGAGCGCGGGACGGCCGGACAGACGGAACGGGCGGATCCGGCGTGGGGCCCTGGATCCGCGACGGCGAGGCCGAGGAGGCCGCGACGAGGTTCTAAGGCGGCGGCGGCTCTACTGCACACACAGAGCGAGAGAGAGAGAGGTAGCCGGTGAGGGGAAGAGAGAGAAAAGAGGGAAGGAGGAGGAGAGAGAGGACGGGTCGCTGGGATGCGCCGCGGCGGGCTGCAAGGCGGCGAGGGAGGCGGCCGGGCGGGGAGGCGCCGGAGGCGGGCGCGGCGAGCGCTGGGCGCCGGGCAGCGGGCGGCGGGCGCCTGACCTCGATGGGCTTCCTCAGGCCCGATCCGGTCTCAAGGGCCGTGTGAAGTGGGGCGCGGGGAGGCTGTGGCGACTCCTGGCTGGCCGGGCGACGCCAGTGGCGGCTGGCCAACTGTGGCTTGCCAAGTGGCGGAGGGGGCTTGGGGCGGCCGAAATTGAGGAGGGGCGGCGCTGATGACTGGGGAGAGCGGATTTGAGGGAAGGAAGGAGGAGACCCAAAATGGAAGGGGGGCTTCTTTATAGGCGTAATTAGGGTTTGGGGGTTAGGAGGGTTTTGAGGCTCCGATCGCGATCCGACGATCGTGAAAAGAGGGAAACTAGGAGAGGGGTTGGTGGGCTGTGTAGAATGCCTCGGCTGAGAAGAGAAAGGAACAGAGCGACTCGCATCTGCTTCCGGAGACCAAAACGTCCGACGAAATATACCGCTATATCGCGTAGTAGGTTTAACGGTTGGGCTATCAAATGGACTCAATGCGATTTAAACTTGGCAAGCGGCCTGTCTACACTATAATAAGACCGCACGACAAGTTGCAACCCATTCCGAGAACATTTTATGCCACTTATAAAATAATATTTCGGAGAAAGGCAAGCGCAAGGCGAGTGTATCCGACTCGAACGGACAACGGAGAGAACCGCGAACTCGAACGGATGCAAGTTTTGAAAACATGCGGATGAAATGCGATGATGCCATGAGATGAGATGCATAACAAAACAAAATGCAAAACCAATGACAAAACCCAACCACGAAGGAAATAATAAATCACATCTCCTAAAGGGCAAGAGTCGGAGTTACTTAATATGGAAAGTTGTATCCGGGTGTTACAACACTCCACCACTACGAGAGGATCTCGCCCCAGATCTAGGATGGCACCGAGGGAAAAGGACGAGGAAGATGAGATGTAAAACTAAGTTGCTTCTTTGACAAACGAGTGAAACCATGAACCTTGAGAGGTTGAGCAAATGAAAGAAAGAACACAACGAAGATGAACAAGGTTGAAAACAATCCGGTCGAAAAGAGGAACAAGGAGTATTACGAGAACTTGAAGGTTGAAAAGGCATGAATCAAGAGTTTAATGGGCAAGATAGAATTCGAAACCACTCCGGTTAAAACAAGATGAGAGAGGAAGAATTCGGGCAGCACTCCGATTGAGCATGGAAGGAATATAACATGAACTTGAGAAGATGGGATGATACCTGATGAAATCAACAACATACTGCCTCCTGAACTAATGAAAGAGTAGCACAAGGGGTAAGAAGGATTTCGACAGCTCTCCGTTGAGGAAGCAGCAAAACTTGATAAGATGAGAGAACTCAATGAAAACATGATACTCCGGTTAAATGGATAAGCAAGAAAAGAACATGATCTTGACCAAAGAAAGATGATGGGTCGAAGAGTGCAACATCACAATGCCTCCGGAAGAAAAACTGAAGATAGGTTGTTGGAATAAAGGAATGGAGAAGAAAATGACAACTTCTGCCACAAATGAACTTGGAAAAGCACCCTTGCAAAGAAGAATTGAACGGAGTTGTTGGAAAACCAACAACGAAAAGAATAAGCTTGTAGTGGGCTTATGGAAAACATCTCAAAATTATGAGGTGAGCTTCTGCCACCAACGGAAACAAACGATTGGATTGATATCTTATTTCACCGAGAGGAGAAATGAAGAACTTGGGTCCTTAATAAGCACCATAAATAGCAACAATCCTTAGAGAAAGCTTTAGGTGAAATATAGCCCAAGATAAGTCCAATGAAGAGATTGATGGATTGAAAAGATCTCTTGAACGAAGAGAAAATGATGGATTTAAAATACCTCATTCTTGACAACATGTGGATCATGAAACACGAAGGGAAATTGCCAAGAGTGACATAACACCATCTCAAGAGATAAGGTAGAAATAATTGCACTTCGGAATGCAAGAAGAAGAATACTTGAACTCCTTAAGACAAAACATGTGTTGAAAACCCATGTTTATTTTAGAGTATAGCTTGGCGGATCTTAACTCCGAGAGAAATCTTGGAGACCAATTAAAGAATGAAAAGAATCCTTGAGGAAGCACCATGTAGAGCCTCCATGATAAACTCCGGTAACCAAAAGGGTGATAAAAGAAAGAGAAGTTGAAAACACAAGGTGAAGCCTTGCAGTGATAAGATGAAGCTTTGAAATGATATAACCGAGAAAACTTGGAACTCCGGAAAGAAAAGATGAAGCATTTCATACCGAAATTGTGGTATGATGAACAAACTCCGGAGAGAAGGGATGAACAACTTAGAACTGAGAAATTGATACCATTACGAACTCCGGAAGAATGAATCAATCACTTGGATGAAACAAGAACAAGAATTATGTTATGCGTATCCTTCACCAATTTAGATTGATGACAAGCATCGGATTTGGCATACTACTTATTCCTGTAGAAAAGATTAAGATAGATATGGCGCAAACTTGGGAAGGTCTTCAACGAACCACCGGTAGGATTTGGAAACAACGAATGATTTGATATGATAACGAAGGGAGAGAAATCTTGAACAAACCACCATAATAATTGGGAATGAACGTAGCAAAGGCACAATTCACCGAGACGAATTGTAAAACGAATAAAGATGCTTGACAAAATTTAGATACATTAGAACGAAGAGATCATGAACTGATTAGAGGATATTTCGACGATGCACCGGTGAGATTTGGAAAAACCAGAGTTGAACGCTTGAATGAATAATTCTGAGATGATTGTCTCCGAAGAATCAAACTGAAAAGACTCCTGAATTGCTCCGGGTGGGTTAAAAGAATTCTCCCAATCAAAACAATTATGAGGATGGCACGAAGCTAGAACCATGAATCTTGAAGAGAAAGAAGCGAGATTTAAGAGAAACTCTTCTTCTCTTCACATCAAGAATGACGACGGAACATCACCATGAATTTATTGAAGCACTCGAATGAAAATTAGGAAGGTTGAACCAACAATGAAAATAATTTGGAAGATCTTGGAGAAAGACATTTGATCGATGATAATTCATTCTTACGCCAAACTTTGCAATGAATTTGGGAATAGCTCCTGAAAATTAGAAGAGTCGTAAGATCCTCGAAAAGACCTGTGGGTTAGGGCCCACTCAAAAGAACCACCGCTGAACAATTGTTTGAAATAGATATTGCACCGTAGAATTAAATGGCTTGAATGAGATAGCATCCTCAAAAGAACTTGAGGAATTGAGAATGGCAACTAGAATCTTCCGAGATATCTTCAACACTCCTAACAATTGAATAGCGAGAAGTGGATGATTAAGAGATGCACCGACATGAGAAAGCATTTGAAATGATGAAAAGAATACGATCAACACTGAAAACTTGACTTAAATCCACCGGAGAAGAAAATTAGAATGGAACAATGATAAGGTTGAAGCTTCCTTATCGTCTTCATGAGAAATCACCGGATAGAACATTAAAGGAAAAGAATGAAGAAACTTCACTCAATAAAATGGATACTTGATTAAGAAATCTGAGTCCTTGAAGAAAAGGGTGGAGGGCGGAAATCAAAACAACTTGGGTCGGATGAAACGAACAATCGCTGAGAAAAAGCTTAGAATTGATCTTGCGAATGTTGGAATGATCGGATTCACTTGTAGAGAAGCACGCCGTTGGAAAAGAATTAACATGACAAGCTCAAGTGATCAAGAAGGATTAGTATTCCCATAGCAATATGAGAACACCAATTAGGAAAGGTATGGAATCAACACTTGACTTCAAGCAACTCAATACCACAAAACAAAACAAAACAAAGGATTGGCTTCAAGAATGAGCCGAACAAACACATGATAGAGATTTCGCCAAAGTGTTCGTGGTGGGGCCCACACGACACGACGATAGCGGACGCCACGAATGACAAACAAGACGCCCCGAATCAGCATAGCCAAGGATTCTTTAAGACGCCTCGCGACCATCGTAAAACGACCGTGAATGGGCGGACCACTAGACGCTGAACCCCAATCTCAAATCATACATCCGCCGGAAAGAATATCCCGTAAGCTACTAGAATTCCCACCTATAAACTCCCAAACTTTCTGGTTATGCAATCTGGTGTTGGGGATACAGGGACACAAAATATATCACCCAAACTAACAATACCTAGATCCAATTGATCCATCCGTCAACACATAACCAAGAAATCCTCGAAATCGTGGTACCTCGACCTTCAAAAACATCCGTTATACAAGTCATGGCAATATTCCCGACTCGCCACAAGATCGGGCTATCGTGGTTATCTCACCAACAACTGCACAAAAGAGATTTCGATGTCGGCAAAACTCGTATTCCGAATCTGCAACGATAAAATTGTGACGACAACACCTCGGAGCTCAACTCCCGGACACCGCCACAACCCCTAAATGTCGAGGCACCAAGAACAATGTTCTCGCCACAAAACCATCGGAACGATTCCAAGATACCCACGTGATCCTAAAAAAAAAATTTAGTGAAATTTGAGGAGAGAAGAGTCAAACTCTACGCCAGATACCTCACCAGAGCGATTTAAGGACCGAGGAGTAAAAAGAATCCTACTCCGATATATATAATCCTAAGACTCAAAACATTTTCCATTCTAGACTCAACAACGCCAAGAAACAATCAAGTAGGGGCTCCTAAGTCGGGAAGGCTCGATTACCAACTTGTTACGCCTCGATGCGGTTATATCTCCCACGTGTCGAGGCACGACTTAGAGGCATAACCGCATTGAAAGCAATGTCGCAAGTGAGGTAATCTTCACACAACCCATGTAATAATTAAGGGAAAGATACATAGTTGGCTTACAATCGCCACGTCACACAGTACATAATTAAACATACATCATTCAGAGTAAACTCAAGGTCCGACTACGGAACCAAAATAAAAGAAGATACCCCAAATGCTAACACAGGTCCCCGAATCGTCCCAACAGGGCACCACTACTGATCAACTGAAACGAAACAACACAAAGAACAAGATCTTCATCGAGCTCCTCCTTGAGCTCGGGTCCATCACCTGCACGGTCTCATCGGCACCTGCAAACTGATTTTTGGAAGTAACTGTGAGTCACGGGGACTCAGCAATCTCACACCCGCGAGATCAAGACTATTTAAGCTTAAAGGTAGGACAGGGTAGTGAGGTGGAGCTGCAGCAAGCGACTAGCATATATGGTGGCTAACATACGCATAAGAGAGCGAGAAGAGGAGGCAAAGCACGGTCGGACAACTATGATCAAGAAGTGATCCTGAACTCCTACTTACGCCGACATAACCCAAGAACCGTGTTCTCCTCTCGATCAACCCCAAAAGAGACACTCACGGTTACGCACACGGTTGGTGTATTTTAATTAAGATCAACTTCGGTTTTCTACAATCGACATTAACAAATTCCCATCTGCCACATAACCGCTGGCACGGCTTTCAAAGTTCAAACCCCGCAGGGTGTCCCAACTTAGCCCATGATAAGCTCGCGATCAACGGCGAATAGACCTTTCCCGGAAGACCGATCAGTCTCGAATCCCGCTACAAGACATTTCACAGCAATAAAACAAGACCAGAAGACCTCCCGGCGGCCGACACCTCGATAGTAGCCGCAGATCTCGCCTCAGCCACGACCGGATGAGCAGAGACGACGGCAACCGACGATACCCCAAGTTGCCTCGGGCGGCACCGCAAGTGGTTTAGTTTGGACCAACACTTAGACAAGCATTGGCCCGGGGTTAATAAAGATGACCCTTGAGAGCGCGATCCCAAGGGAAAAAGGCTAGGTGAGGCAAATGTAAAACCAATGTTGGGCCTTGCTGAAAAGTCTTATTCAAAGCGAACTGTCAAGGGGTCCCATAAATCACCCGACCGCGTTAGGGACGCAAAAATCCGGGAACATAACACCGATATGACGGAAACTAGGGCGGCAAGAGTGGAACAAAACACTGCATAAGGCCGAGCCTTCCACCCTTTACCAAGTATATAGATGCATTAATTAAATAAGATATATTGTGATATCCCAACAAGTAAACATGTTCCAACAAGGAACAACATCTCCATGTTCCAACAAGGAACAAACTTCATCTTCACCGCAACTAACAACGCTATAAGAGGGCTGAGCAAAGCGGTAACATAGCCAAACAACGGTTTGCTAGGAAAGGATGGTTAGAGGTTTGACACGGCAATGTGGGTGGCATGATATAGCAAGTGGTAGGCATCGCAGCATAGGCATAGCAAAAGAGCGAGCATCTAGCAAGCAAAGATAGAAGTGATTTCGAGGGTATGGTCATCTTGCCTGAAATCCCGCAAGGAAGAAGAATCGAGTCCATGAAGAAGACAAACGGACGAAGTCGAATGAATCCTCACAACTCCGGAACGAAACCGAAGCTAACGAGAGAAGCAACCCGGAAAGAAGCAAACAACATGGTAAACAACCATCACATAAACATGGCATGATGCACAATCAAGTATGATGCATGTCCGGTTTAAATGTGCAAGGCATGGCAAAATGCAACAAACAAAACTACAAGTTAAGTGGAGCTCAATATGCACCGGGTTGCATATTGACAAAACACCACAACACTTATTTAGTTCTCTCTCGGTTAGGTACTCAACAATATTAAATGTTATTAAACATGGCAAGAGGTGAAGCATAAATAAACTATCTATTTAGGCAAGATTAAATGAGGCCGGAAACAACGAACAACAATTCCGGAAAATCCCCATATGCAAATATTTTAGTTTCGGTACTGTTCTGCCCTAAACACAATTTTAGAGTTGTTAAACAGCAACATAAAGTGGACCATGTTAATCTAGGCATTTTTCCACCCCATTTACATATAAAGAACATTTAAATCCGAGTTACGGTTATTTAGTTATGAAATAAAGCATTTTAACATGGCATAATAGCAAATTAATGCAAACATCAATTTAAACATTTTAACATGGGATGAAAGTGGCAAAATATTAATCTACACAATTTTCTGAGCATATTACATATATAAAACATTTTAATCCGATGCACGGTTAATTAATTATGGATGCATGAGCATGGAGGGTCTTTTCTGTAAAACGGTAAATTACTGGATAAAAGAGAAATTCGCAGCATTTAAAAAAATAACAACATGGGCCGAATCGCAGGCCAAAAGTGCATGTGGGGGGGCGCTGGGTGTGGTGCTCACCTGGCTTGGCCTGCTTATGGGGAGGGAGCAGGCCGCTGGCGGGAAGCCGGGCTGGCCTTGGCGCGGCTATGCCCACGCTGGGTCCACGCACACCCGGCGCGGGTCAACGGCGGCGGGCGGCGCGGATCGGGCTCTCCCGATCCCATCTCGGCGGTGGCGGCGCTTACGGCGATAACGCCGCGACGAGCGCGGGACGGCCGGACAGACGGAACGGGCGGATCCGGCGTGGGGCCCTGGATCCGCGACGGCGAGGCCGAGGAGGCCGGCGACGAGGTCTCCAAGGCGGCGGCGGCTCCTACTGCACACACAGAGCGAGAGAGAGAGAGGTAGCCGGTGAGGGGAAGAGAGAGAAAAAGAGGGAAGGAGGAGGAGAGAGAGGGACGGGTCGCCGGGATGCCGCCGCGCAAGGGGCCGCAAGGCGGCGAGGGAGGGCGGCGGGCGGCGGGAGGCGCCGGAGGCGGGCGCGCCGAGCGCTGGGGTGCTCGGGCAGCGGCGGGGGCGCCTGACCTCGGCGGGCTTCCCAGGCCCGATCCGGTCCCCGGCGGGCATGCGTGAAGTGGGGCGCGGGGAGGCTGTGTGGCGACTCCCGGCTGGCTCGGGCGACGCCAGTGGCGGCGGCCAACTGTGGCTTGCCAAGTGGCGGAGGGGGCTTGGGGCGCGCCGAAATTGAGGAGGGGCGGCACTGATGACTGGGGAGAGCGGATTTCGAGGGAAGGAAGGAGAGACCCAAAATGGAAGGGGGGCCTTTTATAGGCGTAATTAGGGTTTGGGGGTTAGAGGGTTTTGAGGCCTCCGATCGCGATCCGACGATCGTGAAAAGAGGGAAACTAGGAGAGGGGTTGGTGGGCTGTGTAGAATGCCTCGGCTGAGAAGAGAAAGGAACAGAGCGACCCGCATCTGCTTCCGGAGACCAAAACGTCTGATTTAAATATACCGCTATATCGCGGTAGTAGGTTTAACGGTTGGGCTATCAAATGGACTCAATGCGATTTAAACTTGGCAGGCGGCCTGTCTACACTATAATAAGACCGCACGACAAGTTGCAACCCATTCCGAGAACATTTTATGCCACTTATAAAATAATATTTCGAGGTGCACATGCAGGGCGAGTGTATCCGACTCGAACGGACAACGGAGAGAACCGGCGAACTCGAACGGATGCAAGTTTTGAAAACATGCGGATGAAATGCAGATGATGCCATGAGATGAGATGCATAACAAAAACAAAATGCAAACCAATGACAAAACCCAACCACGAAGGAAATAATAAATCACATCTCCTAAAGGGCAAGAGTCGGAGTTACTTAATATGGAAAGTTGTATCCGGTGTTACACCTTCCCCATGCCCATGGTATCTTCAGAGCGTAATGGTGTACGCCGGGACCTGCTTTGACGCTTCGCAGGGCTGGGTTAGCCGCATCGCTACGCTGCGGCTATGAACGTGCTGTGGTCCTGTTGTATGTTACCCGGCGCGCTTAGCTGTGTCCGCCGCTTAATGGCCGGACTCGAGAATTGCCTTAAGAGGCTGCATTGCACTTCGCCGCGAGAGCCGCTTTATGTTCCTCCGCGCGGAGGGAACGCTCAGTGTTTCCGCTGACCGTAATGACTCGAGGGCCTGGTATCTTGAGCTTGAGGTATGCGAGAAGCGGCACCGCTGCTGAACTTTGCAAACGCTGCGCGTCCGAAAGCAAGGCATGATAGCCGCCATGAACGGGACTATGTCAAGATTAACTCGCCGAAGTTATCCGGGATCCAAGACCCTTCTAGTGTAATTGAACCTGTACAATTGGCTTTACACCTGGTATGACGCCTTTAAAGGTCGCTTTGGTAGGTTTAATCTTTGAGGGTATATGCCCATTTTATGATCAGATCCTCGTAAAGCAGGTTCAGTTGCCGCCGCCGCCCATCGTGACTCGTTAGGTGAAATCCATCAACGATTGGGTCTAAGACCAGCGGCGAATCCGCCGTGGCGGATGTCGGTGGGGTGGTCCTTCGGTCAAAAGTGATCGGTCAGAGGACCATGGGTTGAACTGGGCAATCGCTCCATCGCGAGACATCCTCGATCGCACGCTTTCGCTTCTTTTTGGGTATGTGCTATGATATCATGTTCACCGTCCGCACTGTGGGGGAAACCTCGCTGTCCTTTATTGTTTGGCGGTTGGGTCTCATCTCGCCATCGCTATGGAGCCCCTTGTCATTGTTTTCGCAATTAACTTGCCTGCCTCGCTTGAATACCCAATAGTCCCTGCTGGTTGGTTAGCTGGCTTTTCGGGTGCCGTATCCGCACAAGCGGTCGAGTATTTGGTCCAAATTGACGGACCCGGAGTAGTTCTTTTGAATGGCTTTTTCCTTGACCGAAGTTTAGAGCCTCGAATCCGCATTGACCGTCAGATCTTCAATATTGTCGCCGCACGCGGCGCTTGTTATTGTTACGACGCTGCCTGCCATTTTGGTCCTTGAAGTCCGGACGCCAGAATTTTTGCTAAGGTTGTTGCTGCGTGCTAGCTAGCCTGTCCTCACCCGCAGAAGCGGGTCATGAGTGATGTGAGGGCTGCCATGGATTTCGCTTTTCCTGTCCTAGGTGCCGGCAAGCCACTCGTCACGGATGTTATGCTTGAAGGCCGCGAGGGCCTCCGTGATCCGGACAATGACGATTTGGTTTTTCTTGGTTAAGAACCGCGCCTGTAATTGTCTCGCTGATTCGTCTGCTGCGGATTTATGTGGCTTAGGTCATCAGCGCCCGTGGTCGCATATAAGTGCCCCGAAGTTATCAAGGAATGCGGTTTGTGTCCTCCCAGCTCCCAATTGACTCTACCGGCAAGCTGTTGAGCCAATGTCGGGCTGGTCCTTTGAGCTTGAGGGGAGGTATTTGATGGCGTGAAGATCGCCACCGCGACCATGTGGATGTGAAGGAGATAGTCTTCGATCCAAACCGCGGGTCTGTTGTGCCATCATAGGATTCAATATTGACGGGTTTAAACCCTTCGGGATTTGATGATCCATTACTTCGTCTCGGAAGCATAGTGGGTGTGCGCGCCTCAGATCGGGCGATATCACGACGGAGCTCAAAAGAGCTTGGTCTGTTTTGTTCGCCCGCCAGACTTATCAGGTCCAGCGCGACGGTTGTCGCCACGCATCGTGGGCGCCCACGCCGATCCATAGATCAATCTTGATTGTTTTGCCTTGCCCTCCAATATATCTCGCAGGTCCAGAGCGCCCCTTCGCCGCGGTGCTTTTTGAGCGATGCCGGGTACAGCTTCTAGTGAAGGGCCTAGAGGCCTTCCGTCGCGACCACGGGTGGTCGGTCAGCCGATTGTCTCCTGGTGATGCGGGTTCGTAAGCCTCCTCCTAATCGGGGAGCAGCTTGCGCTTAGGGTAGCTTTTGAGGGCGCTCGAGCTCATGCTCTTCGCCGCGAGGACTTCAGTCCATCCGTCGGCTAGCAAATCCTGATCAGCTCTAAGTTGTTGCTGCTTTTCTTGAGGCTGTTCGCCGGGCTATAAGCCCGCGCTCTAAAACGCCTTTGTTCAACAGATTCTCGTGCATGACGAATTCATCGCCGCCGAGGCTTGCTTCGCCTCCTGAGGGAGGCATATAATCCTCTACCTCTTCTTCTCGCCGCTTCTTGTGAGGGCTGGCGCTCCATCTTCCTACACCGGATCTTGCCGAGTGGATTGTCTTCGCATTGTCCGTGTATTGTTGTCTCCGTGCCGAATCTTCATTCTTGCTGTGGAGGATTTAGAGTGGCGCCACCGACGCCGGGCGCTCGATTGCTTCTTGGAGGGGTCATCCTCCGTTGTTCCATCGCTGCTCCCATCTTTTGGGATGTCCACCATGTATATGTCGATGACGAGGTGGCCTTCCAAAGGCCCTCGTAGGCGCTGGTCTTGGTCGCTCCGCATCGCCGCCCATACCGCCGATATCTTCGAGTCATAGTTCAGCATGTCGGTTAGATCGCCGACAGCCGCTACCAAGTGGGTGGTGGGTGGGCGTTGAATTTCTTCATCGTCCGCATCCCAACCTTCCCGACCATAGTCCGCCAGGCTCTCCGGATAAAGAGAGAGACTTTAGTGAATTCAGGATGTCGCTAAAAGGCGAGTATCGAAGATGTCCGCGTCCGTGAACTCCATAACGGGCGCCCAATCGGATTCGATTGGCAAGGGCGCGAGGGTTCGGAGTCCGGAGAGGAGTTCGCGCCGGAGTCGGAGTCTTCGCAGCGACAGGATGGAGTTCGCCCGACGCCAGAGAGATTGTAGCCCCGAGGCGTGTCCAACCACTCGCCCTCGACAGAATCCGCCCGATTAAGGGTCGGAGCGGATATCGTGCGGCCTGTGGCACTCGCTCGTCAGAGAGCTATATCATGCCCATCGAGACAAGCAGTGGCGCGCTTGGCGCGCTTGAATCCGCCAAGATCAAGTATCCGCGGATATCGGCCGATAGCTTAAACTTCCAAATCTAACTCGACGCCAGGGGCGAAGCTTTCGATCTGCTCCAGATGGCCAAGCAATTGCCCGCAGCAGTAAAGCCGCCAACACGAAGATCTGTCCGGGAGAAAAGTCTCACCTCGACCGCTGCTTTTGATGATCGGGAGCCATCGGGCCTATCGGTGACGCATACGAGGAACTCTTAATGAAAGCACCAATGTCGTGTCAAACCGCGGATCTCGGTAGGGGGTCCCGAATCGCAGCGCCTAGGCGGATGGTAACAGAGACAAGGGACACGATGTTTTACCCAGGTTTGGGCCCTCTTGATGGAGGTAAAACCCCACGCCCCGCTAGATTAATATTAATGATGTGTGTTACAAGAGTGGATCTACCACGAGATCAAAGAGGCTAAACCCTAGAAGCTAGCCTATGGTATGATTGTTGTTCGTCCTACGGACTAAAACCCTCCGGTTCATATAGACACCGGATAGGGTTAGGGTTACACAGAGTCGGTTATAGTGGTAGGAGATCTACATATCCGTATCGCCAAGCTTGCCTTCCACGCCAAGGAAAGTCCCATCCGGACACGGGACGAAGTCTTCAATCTTGTATCTTCATAGTCTTGGAGTCCGCCGATGATGATAGTTCGCTATCCCACACCCCTAGTCCGAACTCCCTCGTGGATCATGAGATTATTCATGCTAGAAACTTCCGTGCAGCCACAAGCTATTATGGGCTCTAGCATAGTTGATTAAGTCGCAAACTCTTACAAAGGGTAGACTAGCGATGTAGGGAAAGTAGGTGTACCGTCTACCCATCGTAAGGTGCTAGCGCTTCGAAGACTATGTCTCGGTCATCCGTTTCTCAAACACCATGTAGTGCGAGAATCCCAACGGAGGAGATCGAGTCTTGTGGGGAAAAGTGCGCAAACCTTTGCAGAGTGTACAAACTAATCATGGTTAGCCATGTCCTCGGTTATGGACATCTTGAGTATCTAGTACTTGGATTATCATGTGAATCTCATCATGTTACTTTAATTAATTTTGTTGGGTTTTAATGATGATGCTTAATTGGGATTGAGAGGGTGTCTACACTCTAAATGTTTAACAACCACCATGATAGTTAAATAAAATTTATTCCTTTGCAGTAGGGAAAAATTGTCTTTACGCAAAACTGTAACCATAGAGCTTTCCACCAGCCATATATGCATGTAGTATAGCCTATTTCTGTTCATACTCTCTATGAGTTACATTGCCAGCATATTCCATGTGCTGACCCGTTTTCGGGCTGCAACGTTCAGACGATGAGTGAGGTGCCTTAAGGTCATGGTTCTATACTCAGTGATGCCGTCGGAGTTGATGGACTCGCTTATCTTCCAAGCCTTCCGCTCTTATCGTTATTAGATGGCCTTAAGCCATATTTATTGTAAATAGTTCTCTTTTGAGACATTCGATGTAATAAGTGTGTGATTGCTACTCTGTTATAAATCCTTCGAGTAATCGTGTGTGTCAAGATTATCGATCCAGGATGACATCGATGCACGTAGATCGACTGTTTGAGGTCTGGTCGCTACAACCAGCGTTGTTGGGGTCGGTTGTTGATGTTGGGTCTGCCGCAGTGTCGTCCAAGTCTTCATGCTCATCGGTGTCGCGCGATGAAGAGTACTAGGAGCTGGCCACCAAGGAAGGAACCTTGACCTTCTTGTATTTCTTCGGAGGAGGTGCGGACCAGTCAAAGTCTTCCTTGAGACCCATTTTCTTCAGATTATCAGCGCTATAGACATGAGACGGAACAACCCAGGTACGATTGAAGGTCTCATGGAGGTAGTAGTGGTCTTTCTTCACTGCATTGTGAGTAGCAGTCGTGTTGTGAAGAATTGAACCAAACTGACACTTGACCCATTTATGATTGTGATCAACCTTCTGATGAAGACTGAGGAGAAGCTCACGATCAGTCATCACCCTGGGTGATGTGCCTTGAGGATTTTGCTTGGTTGTGTTGGCGGCAGATTCATGTGTGGCAGAGTCGTCATTGGTTGAGTAGGATGCAGCCTTGCGAAACTGACCATCCAATGGAAGAATGCCTTCATCTATAACAGCAGCGGCCTTGCCCTTGTCATCAGCTGAGGAAAATGTCCATTTGAGGACTTCAATCGGAGGCAAGTAGCTGCAATGGTTCAGTGTATCAGCTTTATAGTTGAGTGAAGACCTTGTCCTGATGAATCTCATAATCCAAGGTGCATAAGGCTTCAGCTCAAACGGTGACATAGCGACATTGGCCAGAGTCCTCATGAAGAAATCATGGAAGTTGATAGGAACGCCATGAATGATATTGAAAATCTGATTCTTCATGATGCCAACGACTTCTTCTTCATTCGAGTCGTGGCCCTTGATTGGACTCAATGTCTTCGTCAAAATGCGATAGACAGTCTGAGGCACATATAGTAATTCCTTCATGAGGAATTTGGTTCGTGGGGCCTGCCTCGCTTCAATGGCTTCATCAAGACTTGCATGTAATGATCTCAGAAGCTCAGTTCACTATAGACGCAACGAGCAGCTTCAAGGGGAGGACTGAGTGGTAAGGCATGAAGCAATTCAAGAGCTGGTTCCTTGTAGTGAGTGTTTTCAGACATCCACCAAGCACCCATGAATTCACATCTTCAGAATCTCTGGTGATGTGCAGCGTCGCATAAAACTGAAGAATGAGTTCTTCATTCCAATCACATTTAACAGTCCAGCGTCATGAAGAACATTAAGGACTGGCACGAAGCACGGCAGAGATTCCATATATACGTGAGGAATGTGCTCATGGTCGAAGACTTTGTCTTTGTTGAACAACACTGAGGAATAGAAATTTGCCTGACTGGCAGTCCAGAAACGCCTCTTCCTAATGCGAGCAGAGTCATAGGGGTTGTAGTCTGTGAAGAATACGTGCTCGCTGAAGAAATCATCAGCCTTGAATTTTTCCTTCCTTGAGAATGGATCCTTTGGCTTGGGCAGAGGAGTATCAGTGAGTTGCATCACAACCTCAGGAATCGCAATCTCAGGTTCTTCAGGCTGAGGAATTTCTGGTTCCTCTTCAAAGGGCGCTTATGCCTTCAGATGTTCAAGAAGAGCAGCTTTTTCAGCAGAGTGGCTGGAATTTCTTCACGCATGCATTTAAGTGGGGTGAGTTTCTTCGAGCCCATTTGAACAGCTTTGTGCAGGGACCGAGGGATTTGCTGAACGGTGTGAAGAGTGGAGAGTTGGGGTGCTGACTTTCCCAAAAGTCATCATTCATCAATGGAGTAGTACTCCCAATGTCCACGCTCTTCATCTTCTATTTCTTCAACGCCGCCTCTTCGGCAAAGAACCGAGGCATAGGCGAGAAAACAACAGAGTTGAAGGAATTTCATCCACTTCAATTTCTTTCATCCATCCGCTCCGACGAAGAAGCGTATGATTTTCTTCATCGATCCGCTTAGGATCACATATTCTTCATCAAAAGGAACAAGGTCCTTTGATGGCATGGTTGAGATCGAACAACATCAATGGGATTTTCAAACGAGCTGGTCATAGGCTTCATTTTCTTCGAGCGTAAGAATCTAAAGTAGCCGATGCTTTCCTTTTCTTCACAAGGCACACTCGCAGCCTTGGTCTTCTTCACATCCGATGCGATGGAAGGATCGGAGTTGGGGTAGGCATAGGAGGAGCAGAGGAATCGTTGATTTTCTTAAGGCACAACTGATGCAGCTTGTTCTCGACCTCTTCATTTTCTTCAGCGCACCACTAGTGGATGCCCGGCAATTTCTTCAAATGCTGGAATGCGTCATCAGCCCTGGAACTAACATTTTCTTCAGCAGTCTAAAAGTCATCAGCGGTGCTGGCATGTTCTTCAGTTGGCTGAGCAGATGCTTCAGCCTGAGGAATTTCTTGTTGGGATGGAGCTGCAACATTGGAGGTGAACTTCTCAGTCAGTTTAACAAACCTGACTTTAGCTCCTTGCCAATCAGCATAGTAAGCATTGAAGTCATCGCTGAGGGCTTTGATTTCAGACTGGATCTTCACAAGTTCATCAGTTGTCATAGAGACAACGTTGTTCTTCAGGAATTTCTCCTTCCTGTACTATGCTTTCTTGATCTGCCTGGCCATCTCATATTTCCATTTTTCTTCTTGGATGAAATGGGTCAGCATGTGACTTTGGCCAGGAGTCAAATTGAAATCAGGCATAGGAGTGTTTGGGTCCTTGTGCCAGACATCAATATAGTCGAGGATCAACCTTGGATCCAAAAGCAGTGGCACATTTGTGCCTTGATACGTCTCCATCGTATCTACTTTTCCAAACACTTTTGCCCTTGTTTTGGACTCTAACTTGTATGATTTGAATGGAACTAACCCGGACTAACGCTGTTTTCAAAGAGATTGCCATGGTGTTGTTTTATGTGCGAAAACAAAAGTGCTCGAATGACCGAGACTCCACGGAATACCTTAGAATAAATAATAAAAATCTCGCTAAAGATGAAGACCAGGGGTCCACACTGTCCCACGAGGGTGGGCGCCTCCCGGGCGCGCCTCACCTCGTG
>JAHIAM010001117.1:0-40698 GCA_021605205.1 Aegilops longissima | reverse complement strand
CAAAAGGATCAGAAAATATGATGGCACCCATGTAAACATGGCAAGTTATATTACAGATTCAAACATGGAGGAGACAATAAGCAGTAGGTATGTTGGTGAGCTTGAACCACTCACCACAGAGCAATACATGGCATGGCAAGGCAACCAACAGTAAGAAGACATGGCATAGAAGCTACATGGCAAGAACAACATCATAGCATGCAAGGATCAACTACAACAACCTTGGCAAAATTGAATAACATGTAAGCAACCCGCCAGAAACATTTTATAGCAAAAGTAGAGCTCGATTGACTCAAGCTATGGCACTCCATAATTGCAAACAAGGGCATGGATGGATAGAGCAAGACATGTTTAACAAAACATCCTTACTGAAGTATCTCAAAATAAGCATGGATCTCTCGGTAGCATCAAGTTAACATGGCATAAAAATATCAAGAAACAGGGCTGAAATCAAAACATCATGAAGCCTAGTTTGCATGCTTGTGCTAGTCACCACAGAGATCACAAAATACATGGCATACACCCCTGTAAAGATGGCATGGCATATTACAAAACACATGTAGGACTCAAGTTCATAGGGTGCACACATCAATCATGGCAAAATGACAAAAGTGCATGTTCCGATAAGAAATGTAAACTAACATCACATAGCACTCTTCTAACAGCATTTCGGCATCAAGATGAGCTCACATGAAAATGATGCAATGAGATGAAATGATCTACTGTCGAGACTAACAATTTGACATATTATACGACAAAACGGAGCTACATGCACAGAGTTATGATGCATGAAAATGCATGAAAATGATGAAAACGCCGGGACTTAGTGGATTTACGAGGGGGAAGTCAACCTCTCAAGACGGATACTCAGGCACGCGCGGCGCCGAAGCTCGCCGGAGAGGGAGCAGGCCGGGCGGCCGGAGGAGCACGGGCCGGGCCGGATCCGGGTCCGCCCGACCGGTTCGCGACACGGCAAGGGCTGGCGGCTGATTGGCCGGAGGGGAGGCGGACTGCCGGGTTTCGGCGCGCTGGAGGCGGGCCACGAGGTGGCGGCGATGCGCGGCCGCATGGAAGGCCGAGGGGCGGCGGGCGGAGTATGTGGCGAGGCGGCGATCGCGGGAGCGGGCGGCGCGGCGCTGCGTTCGCGCACGGGAGGGCGCCGGGCGGATGGGGTAGCACTGTCAGGGGCGGCGGCAAGCATGGCGCTGGCGAGGTCTATGCGCCGGAGACGGCGTTGCGTTGGCGGCGAGGACGCTGGAGGCTAAGGCGGGGCGGCGGCGGCGGTTGCTGGGTCGCTATGCGTCCGGGCGGCGGGCGCGCGAGGCGGCACGCGCGCCACGCGGAGCCTCGATTAATGCGGGCGCGGGCGGACACTTCCGCCTGACGATTTTTGTCCGCGCGGCGCGGGTGGAGTTTTGCTAGGGTTTCATCGGGGAATTGGTCCGGAATTTCGGAGGAGGGTGTTTAAATAGGTAGAGGAGCTAGGAGAGTCCAAATGAGGTGCGGCTGCCACGCGATCGTGATCGAACACCGAGAGCATGGAGGGGAGTTTGTGGGTTTTGGGCCACTTTGGAGGAGGTGTTGGCTGCAAAGAAAGGGGCTTTTGCGGTTACCCTGTTAACTGCTGGAGTATCAAACGACTCCAAATGGCACGAAACTTGACAGACGGTTCACTGGCAAGCTATACCAAGGCCGCTGATAAAACCTCGGTCCATTCCGAGACCGCTTAACCCCGCACATGAAAAGAGGTAAAGGGGGCGCCGGAGACATAGGAGTGCCGGATTGGAAAACGGACAACGGGAAAATGCTCGATGCATGAGACGTAACACGTATGCAAAATGAAATGCACATGATGACATAATAAAATGCAGATGATGACATGGCAAAATACAACACGCAAGCAAATGACATGGCAACGACGGCGAATAATCAAGCGACACCTAGCGATCGAATCCGGGCGCTACAACACCTCCACTAACAAGAGATCTCGCCCCGAGATCTTAGGACCGAGACGGAGGGAAAAGGGATGAGGTGAAACAAGAACTCAAGAGAAGAAGCAAAGAATCGAGAGCACTCGAGAAGAAGAGAGGAATGACGAATGACGAATCGAAAGCTCACGGAACTGATAGGACTATGAAACCAATACCTGCTCTAACTAGAGTGGTTAGAATGAGGAAAGAAACGGATAAGACTGAAAGGATTTAGGCAGCACTCCAAGCTAAAACATGGAGGAATAGAACTGAGTTTGACAAAATGGAAACGAAGAAGTTGACAAGAGGATCAACACAATGCCTCCTAAGAATTGAAAGAATCGAATGAAAAGAACTTAGAAGGAAGGATTGAACGGATTTGAATATCTGAGAAGAACAAAGAATGCAAAACTCCAATTCAAAAGAATACGAGAATTAATTGCACTTCGAGATGCAAGAAAAAAATATGTGAACTCCACCAACAAAATCTTGATGAACTCTTGAAGAAAAGATTAAATCATGAAGAACCACCATGAAGAACTCATGTAACAAAAGGATGATGAGATAGAATGAAGGAAGAAAGAATAAGATGAGCATTGCGATGATTTAGATGGAGGTTCCAACGAAATGGCCGAGGAAATTTGAACTCCCGAAAAGAAAGATGAAAACACTTGGAACTAGAATTTATTCATCAAGAACAAACTCCAAGAAAAGGATTAATCACTTGGATGAAATAAGAATAAGATTTATTGTATGCTTATCCTTCATCAAATTAAATTGATGACAAGCAATGGATTTTGCATACTACTTATTCTTCTTGAAAAGGATTGAGAAGTGACATATCACAAACTTGAGAAGGTCTTCATGAACCACCGGTAGGATTTGAAAGAACGAATGGATTAATATGATAATCAAAGAAAAGAATCTTGAACGAACCACCGAAGAATTGGAAATGACCGATGAAAAGAATGAATCACGGAAGAATTAGAAGAACAAATATGCACGAATCAATATGCTCGAGGGGATTTAGATGCAAAGAACAAAGAGATCATGAGCTGATTAAAGAACACTTGAACGAAGCACCGAAGAATATTGAGATGAACGAAGGGCAATGATATAGAATAATTGGGGAATGAATTTGAAAACTTAGAATGAAGAAATCAAAAGATGGCTTCGGATGATCGAGAGAGAAAGCAACTCCTGAAATACTCCGGATGGATGAAAAGAATTGCACAACTGAAACAACTAGATAGGATAACATCGAGCTAGCACCGTGAAACTCCGGGAGAACGGACAAGATTTAAGAAAATCTACTTCGATCTTCAAATGTTGAGAATGACGACGAGGAACCACCATGCAGAAATTGTTGAGACGCTCCGGAGAATGAAAACAAAGAGGTTGAGCCAACAATGAAATGATTTGAAATCGATCTTGGAAAAACATCTGACTGATGAAATTATTCTTACGCCAAATTTCGAAAAGAATTTGAGAATAACTCCGGACAATTAGAAGAGTCGTAAGATCCTCGGGAAAGACTCGTGGTTAGGGCCCACTAAAGAGAAAACACCGCTGCAAAAGGATTATTGAATAGATAGATGATGCACCGAACAATTGAAATATTTGAATGAGGTGACAACTCGAATTAATTGGAACACGCATTTAATCTCCCGAGATGTCTTGAGCACTCCTAAGGATAAACCAAGCGAGAGGCTAACGAGCAGGAAAAACACTTCAAGGAAAAGAATATGATTAACCCGAAAAACTTGAATTGAATCCACCGAAAAAAGAAAGAGATGAAGAATGACGAACAAGACGAGAATTCACCGGTTAAAATAATTGAGGGAAGACTGAAGAGGCTCCACTAATGAAATTGATGGTCGAAAGAAACTCGAACTCCAGGAATAATAGGTGGGAGGGCGGAAAACAAAGGCAACTTGAAGGGCGAACCGACGTAATATCTTGAAGAGAAAACACCGTTGAAATCATTGAGGAAAGAAAGCAAAACTTCACACGAGTAGGATGGATACTGACACGGACTTCGTTCCGAGAAGAAGAAGGAGGGCGGTGGGAAAGAAAACAAATCGAGGATTGATCTTGCAAAGATGAAGAGGTTCGAGTCGACTTGACGAGAAATGCACCGGATGAAAAGAGCTGAGGAACAACTACCGAAAACCAACCGCGTGATCCTAAAGAAAATTTGAAGGGAAGAGAAGTAATTCAAAACACCTACGCCAAGATTCCTCACCGTAGCTTAGCAAGGCGCGAGGAGTAAAAGAATTCCTACTCCGATATAACTAGACTCGAAAATAGTTTTCTTCTAGACTCAACAACGGCCAAACTACACGATCAATCAAGGGGGCTCTTGGGTCGGTCGAGGCTCGATACTAACTTGTCACGCCTAATATGCGCACCCTATCCAAAAGGAACTCAAGGTCCCACCAAGGATAGACCCGCATATTGAAACGCTTTAAGGTGGATATCATTACATCAACATTACATAATAGATGGGGATACATACATAAGGCACAAATGCCACAAGAATACATCAACATCATATACAGAGATCAACATCCGCTACGGATGAAACATAAACAAAACTCAAACAATATCCACTCCTGCTAGCCCAGGCCACGACCGAACCTATCCCCGATCAAGAAGAAGCGTAAGAAGAACTCCAATACAAGCAAACATCGCTCGGCCATGATCATCGCAAACCTGTACCGCAACGGTGGTGTAGTAATCAGGAGCCACGAGGACTCAAGAATCCCATTACCATGGGTATCAAGACTAGCAAAGCTTAATGGGAAAGGAAGGGGTAAGGTGGTGAGGTTGCAAAGAGCGACTAGCATATATGGTGGCTAACATACGCAAATGAGAGCGAGGAGAGAAACAAAGGAACGGTCGCCAACTAGTAATGATCAAGAAGTGATCCTGAACTCCTACTTACGCCGACATAACCCGTAAACCGTGTTCTCTCTCGATCAACCCCGAAAAGAGACACTCACGGTTACGCACACGGTTGGTGTATTTTAGAAGAGTTTGCTTCAAGTTTACTACAACCGGATATTAACAAATTCCCATCTGCCACATAACCGCTGGCACGGCTCGAAAGTTTATACCCCTGCAGGTGTCCCAACTTAGCCCATGATAAGCTCTCGCGATCAACGAAGGATATTCTTCCCCGGAAGACCCGATCAGCTCTGAATCCCGGCACAAGACATTTCGACAAAGAATAAAACAAGACCAGCAAGACCTCCTGGCGTGCCGACACCCGATAGTAGCCGCAGATCTCGCCTCGTGCCACTCCCGGATAAGTGAAGCGACAGATCCGACGAACCTAAGTTGCTAAGGGATGGTCCCAGACGGTGTTTAGTTTGGACCAACGCTAGACAAGCATCGCCCGGGGTAATAAAGATGACCTCGGATGCGACTCCCAAGGGAAAAAGGCTAGGTGAGGCAAATGTAAAACCAATGTTGGGCCTTGCTGGAAAAGTCTTATTCAAAGCGAACTGTCAAGGGGGTCCCATAAATCACCCGACCGCTTAGGGACGCAAAACTGGGAACATAATACCGATATGACGGAAACTAGGGCGGCAAGAGTGGAACAAAACACCAGGCATAAGGCCGAGCCTTCCACCCTTTACCAAGTATATAGATGCATTAATTAAATAAGATATATTGTGATATCCCAACAAGTAAACATGTTCCAACAAGGAACAACATCTCCATGTTCCAACAAGGAACAAACTTCATCTTCACCTGCAACTAACAACGCTATAAGAGGGGCTGAGCAAAGCGGTAACATAGCCAAACAACGGTTTGCTAGGAAGGGTGCAAAAGGTTAGAGGCTGACATGGCAATTTGGGATGGCTTGAGGAACAGGTAATAGGTAGCGCAGCATAGCGATAGAACGAAGCAACTAGCATAGCAATGATAGTAGTGGGATCCAGGGTAGCGGTCATCTTGCCTGAAATCCTGGGAGGAAGAAGAACGAGTCCATGAAGAATACGAACGGATGAAGCCGAACCAAGCATAGACGAACGAATCCTCACGATCGCAACGAAACAGGAACTAACAAGAAGAAGCACACAACATGGTAAACACACCACACATGAACAAGGCATGATGCACAACAAGCATGATGCATGACAGGACTACATGAAGCTACTCATGGCAAGGGATGATGCAAACGAGAGCAACTCATCAAGGCAAGTTTAAATGAGGCCGGAAATAACATATAACAATTCCGGTAAGTCCTCATATGCAAATTTCGAAATTGGTCCAGATCTGAATAAACCTTATGTTCAAGTTGTTAAACAGCAAGTTAAGATGCACCACGATGATCTACACGAAATTCTAGTCAAGTTACATATAAAGTTTATTAAATTCGGAGCTACGGCCTAGAAGATATGAGCAAAACAAGTTAAACATGGCATTGATGCAAAATGCACCCAAACATCAAGCAAACACCTCAAAACAACGATGCAACATGATAATACGAAACTACATACAAAATCAAGCAAGTTCCATATAGAGCACACTCAAAACGGAGCAACGGTTCAACACATACACCCTATACAAGTCATAACAACAATCTGTCCAAAACAGCAACTAGGCATATTGCAAGCATCAAAACAACATGCTACAGGACCTCAACATAATAACAAAAGACATGGGCATGATGCAAAGGTAAAGCATTACAAAACATGAACACTGAGCTATCTCCGTAAATCATTAGAACATGCTCAAATGACATGGCAAGATTGCAAATAATAACAGCTTTTAGGCATTGGCGTAAATAACATCAAAGTTGCAATGTTCAGAGCAAGAAAACAACATGTTACAGGAACTTATCATGGAAAACAAAGGCATGTCATGAATCTACTAAATGCCTAGAACAAAAGTCCTTAGTGTCCATAAGCCAAAAGGATCGAAAATATGATGGCACCCATGTAAACATGGCAAGTTATATTACAGATTTAAACATGGCAGAGCAACGAGCAGTAGGCATGTTGGTGAGCTTGAAACACTCACCACACAGCAATACATGGCATGGCAAGGCAACCAACAGTAAGAAGACATGGCATAGAAGCTATACATGGCAAGAACAACATCATAAAATGCAAGGATCAACTACAACAACCTTGGCAAAATTGAATAACATGTAAACAACCTGCCAGAAACATTTTATAGCAAAAGTAGAGCTTGATTGACTCAAGCTCTGCACTCCATAATTGCAAACAAGGGCATGGATGGATAGAGCAAGACATTTTAACAAAACATCCTTACTGAAGTATCTCAAAATAATCATGGATCTCTCTAGCATCAATTTAACATGGCATAAAGATATCAAAGAAACAGGCTTAAATCAGAACATCATGAAGCCTAGTTTGCATGCTTGTGCTAGTCACCACAGAGATCACAAAAATACATGGCATACACCCTGTAAAGATGGTATGGCATATTACAAAACACATGTAGAACTCAAGTTCATAGGGTGCACACATCAATCATGGAAAAATGACAAAGTGCATGTTCTGTTAAGAAATGTAAACTAACATCACATAGCACTCTTCTAACAACATTTCGCATCAAGATGAGCTCAAATGAAAAGGATGCAGCGAGATGAAATGATCTACTGCCGAGGCGAACAATTTGACATATTATACGCACAAAACGGAGCTACATGCACAGAGTTATGATGCGATGAAAATGCACGAAAATGATGAAAACGCTCGGGACTTGGTGGATTTACAGAGGGGGGGAAGTCAACCTCTCGGCACGGATAACGAGGCACGCGGCGCGAGCTCGCCGGAGAGGAGCTGCGCGGCGGCCGGAGGAGCACGGGCCGCCGGATCCGGGTCCGCCCGACCGATCTCGCCACGGCGGGCGCGCCGCCGCGGGCGGCCGGAGGAGGCGGACCGGCTGCCGGGCGCTGCTGAGGCGGGTCCACGAGGTGGCGACGGCGGCGCCGGCGGAAGGCCGAGGGGGGCCGGCGGAGCATTGGCGAGGCGGCGATCAAGGGAGCGGGCGGCGCGGCGGGCGGCTCGGCGCCGAGGCGCCGGGCGGAGCGGCGCAGAAGACGGGGTCGCGGCGGCGGGCGCGCTGGGCGCCGGCGAGGTCCGGTGATCGAGACGGCGGCGCGGGCGGGCGGAGGACGCGGGAGGCGGCGGCGGAGGCAGGCAGGCGGGTTGGGGCCGCCACGGCCCGGGCGGGCCGGGCGGCGCGGAGGCGGCGCGCGCCACGTGGCAGCCTCTGACATGCGGGGCTGGCGGTGACACGCCCGCTGCCCGGATTTTTGTCCGGCGGCGGCGGGTGGAGTTTTGCTAGGGTTTCATCTGTGAATTGGTCCGGAATTTCGGGAGGAGGGTGTTTAAATAGGTAGAGGGAGCTAGGAGAGTCCAAAAGAGGTGCGGTTTTCGGCCACGCGATCGTGATCGAACGACCAAGAGCATGGAGGGGAGTTTGCTGGGTTTGGGGCCACTTTGAGGGGGTGTTGGGCTGCAACAAAAGGGGCTTTTTATGTTACCCTTGTTAACTGCTGAGTATCAAACGACCTCCAAATGGCACGAAACTTGACAGCGGTTCACCGTGCTATACTAAGGCCGCTATAAACCTCGGTCCATTCCGAGACCGCTTAACCCCGCACGTGAAAAGAGGTAAAAGGGGCGCCGGAGACATAGGAGTGCCGGATTGAAAACGGACAACGGGAAAATGCTCGGATGCATGAGACTTAACACGTATGCAAAATGAAATGCACATGATGACATAATAAAATGCAGATGATGACACGGCAAAATGCAACACGCAAGCAAATGACGGGCAAGGACGGCGAATAATCGGGCGGACACCGGGCGATCGAATCCGGGCGCATAGCTTGATGTAGACCAGGCCGAGAGACGGACGGTAAAGACGATTTCAACATCCGAGACGGCATGACAGATGAACCGCCGCGCGCTGTAAAACCGCGGACGGCAAGTTCTCCTCCTTGTTGTAAGCCGCGTGGTCGCGAGAAACGCCACGCGCTGTAAGCCGACGCGTAGTCCGCTGGATAACGACGCACCACCGTGCTAAAAGATGTTGGCGTGCTCCATATCCGCCGTATAATATCACTTTTTGTCATAAATAATTGCCCTGCATAAACAATATTGCAGGCCAATGCAAAGACAAACTTGTTCTTTGACAAAAACAACATGTGCTAATAAGACAAACTTGGATGGATATCACCTGATTTGTTTGGACGACGGATGACCCGTTTATCGCAACAGAGGTAGCTCAGGCAGACCAGCGACTCAATATATTTTCGTCGGCTCAGGCAGTCCAGCGACTTAATATAACCCCGGCGGCTCAAAGCGGCAAGGGCGGCTCAGCGCGGCTCCGGCGGGTTGATGTAGATTAAGCTACACGAGCGGCGACTTGAGCACTCCTGTTCCATCAGTAAGCGGGCGTAGACGCCGGTGCGTGACGGTGCTGACGTCACTTCATAGGCACAACATGGCACCACCTTTGCTACACATAAAAATATACAGACCAAAGTAATATGTAATATAAAAATATATTGGATGAATTTCACCTGATATGTTAGGCTCGAAATTATCCGCCGTGGAGTTGGTGATCACTATGGTGAAGTTGAAACCAATCACGAGCGAGTCAACCGCGAAAGCAGACAGATGAGTCAGCCGCGGGGTTGTAAGCCGGCGCGGACGGGCGAGTCAATCGCAGTCACGGTAAGCCGCACGGACGGCGAGTCAATCGCGACGTTTTTATAAGCCGGTGCAGACGCATGAATCAACCGCAGGTACGGACGGATGTAATCCAAACGGCGGGGCGACAGCTTGCACGTGTATCCGTCGGGCATCATGACACCCGACAAGCACTAGTTCAAAAGTGATGTTTACGCCACACTTTATGCGCACCCTTTTCGCAAGGAATAATGGTCCCATGAAAAGTATCATAGACCGAGTAATTGTTCTTAAACAATTTAATATGTACCGATAAAATACAAAGAAAGGATAGCACCTGTATTATTTGTGAGATGAACGTGATACTAGGGATCAAAACATAATCTGATGTAGCCCAGCACTGTAGCCCATGTTCGCTTACCCACCGCCGCTGATTTTCACGCAGATACAACAGTCTTCTCGTTGAAAACAATCGAGAAATAGTGCCACGCTGGCTCAACACAGAGTGACGGCGACCTTGAATCAGTGAGGACTCAAGGCAGCAGGGCCAAGATGACCCGGGCGGCTCAACACAAGCCGACTTAAGATTTAGGGACAACAACAGAACCTGCCATGGTGGATCCGCATGGAAGAGGCGCAACACGGCGGGTTACGGTGGAGGTAGCGATAAACCAACAACTTGGCGATGGCGGCGGTTTGGGCAGAGGCCGGTGTCGGTGTCAAACCGTGGATCTTGGGTAGGGGGTCCCAATCAAGCGCTTAGGCGGATGGTAACAGGAGACAAGGGACACGATGTTTACCTGTGTTCGGCCCTCTTGATGGAGGTAAAACCCACGCCCCGCTTGATTGATATTGATATTGTGGATGTTTACAAGAGTGGATCTACCACGAGATCAAGGAGGCTAAACCCTAAAAGCTAGCCTATGGTATGATTGTTGTATATTGTCCCTCTGAATCGACTAGCCCGGCCCTGTTTATATAATGCACCGTGAGGCCTAGGATAACAAGAGTCCTAGCCGAATACGCCGGTGGGGAGGAGTCCTTGTCTTGATCGCCAAGTCTTGTGGAATCTTCCTTGTATGCGGCAACCGTCCGGATCGCCCATGAGTATACGGCCATGGGGATCTCGCCCAATCCAACCGATCGGAGACGATGTGGTGAGTACCCCAGTCCAGACACCGCCAAGAGCCCCCTGAACCGGTCTTCGTTAGGGACGCCTCGATTCTTCCGAACTGTTCTTCATCTTCGCTGCCGGTCTTGAAAACTGGTTCAACAAATCTTCTCATCTTTGATCTTGAGGATCGCCAATAGCACTCGGCGAAGTTTATACGCCGGTATCCGAGAGCCCTTTAGGTTTCGCCTTTATCAATGCCTTGTTTATTTTTATGCCACGCCTGGTTTGAAGTTATTCCCGGAGGTAGTGTCCTCTTGGCGTCCGAGCTCTAACGCCGACCGCATTCGAGGTATCTTTTGCACCGAGCACCAACGCCGGATCGCTTCCCAGCTCTATCGCCGACTATGTATCCGAGCTCCAACGCCGGACGGTATCCGAGCCCAACGCCGGACTATGTATCTCGAGCCCAACGCCGATCGTATCCGAGGTGTCATAAATCACCTCGGTTCAAAGAAGTTTGAAGGAGTGTCGCCGAGCTTAATGCCGGAAATGCCTCTATGGAGCCACCACTAGCGCCAGAGCTTTATGCCGGATCGCTCGAGGTGGTGCACCACCACTAATGTGGGCTGATTTTTGGTCAATATTTTTATTGATGCAATTTATTCTCCGCGAGATATATAGCCAAGAGTCCTCAAGGTGGGTATCGGTCTAAAACCCGAGATGCACACGAAGGATGACATAAGACCGCCGATCCCCGTAGCTGCTGAGACACAGGTTGATTTGCAAGATCGGTCTGAGGATCAAGTCCTAGCTCGCAGAATACTTCGACACAAAAAGCGGCGTGTTCAGACTCTCGAGACTCAGTTGGTGCGCCGACCAACCCGAGGATCAAAATCTCCTCGAAACTGATTGCACTTAAGATTTTCTCGATAGAACAAGCAATGCAAGAGTCCCCTGAGACACCGGTCGGGTGGCAATACCGCATCGGGGATCAATGTGCCCTTTAATATTTGTAAATAATAAGCCCAAGCCCAAGAGTTCTCGAGCCTTAATGCGGCACGGTGGTCAATTAAGGATTAATATCCATAGTAAAATCACAAATTATGTGTAATGACTCAATGTATCCAAGTACTTTATGTCATTAATGCTCGATCCGCATTGTACAAAACTTTGTTGACCGAATTATCGCTTTCCACCTCCTCGCCAATAGCCGAGGAGTGTTTGTCCTACTTTATAAAGCCTTTATGAGGGCAAAGATTTACAACAAACAAGGCAATCCGCCATACGGTTTTATAAACAAAGGTACGCTGAGAGACATGTTATATTATTGTTTAATGTAAGAAATGTCTTCCAAAGAAAATAGTCCCGCTTATCGTTCCTTTTGGGTTGTCATGCTAAGCATGATCATGAAACCTCCGCCCAATGTAAGAGCAAAATATCGAGGATTTAGTTTGGGAGGCCGCTAATAGCCCCGATAGTGTTCGGCGACAACGAGGTCAAGCCGAAACACTTCGCCAATGAATGGCCCGCCATTTAATGTAGTCATCGGATCATTGACCAGTTTACACCTATTGTGATAGCCGCCGCTTTCTCCACTAAGGTGCTTGACCATGCGAAATGGAAGCACATCGCAGTGGTTCTCCCTTTGCACACCTAGCCAACAAAGCGGAACGTAGGAGGCAAGCGCGAGCCGCAACCCAACTATTGAACGAAGACACAATTTGAAACCGATGCATATATAGCAATATCCGAGAATGTTTTTGCCGAATCTCAAAGGTGTCCGGCGCAATCGCAAGACTTGTGCTGAAAATACACAAATAGTTTAAAAGTGCCATGGGCTCAAAAGCCAAAAACTTATTCAAAAGATTAATGTCCTAACTAGATCATGTTCGTGCCAATCCAAAATTGGACTTTAGAAAAAAGGTGCTTCGCCGTGCTTTAACTTTGCAACGACTAAGAAGAAAACACTTAGTATGAAACGGCTCAAATAAACATAAGAGCCCCCAAGCGACTTGGGTAAAAGTTGACTATAAAATGTAAGGTGACATGTAGAATGCCTTCTAGCCGGATTGTAGATCTTTTGTCGTAGCGGACCTTTTCGCTTCAACCTCCGGACCCAATAGTCCGGAGTGTGTCCAATACCTTCGTGGTTATATAAGAACTGTGGTATGCATGGAGACAAGGCGAGGGGTCATTAGTGTTGTATCGCATAAGTGCCCAACTAGTTATGTTATATTACATGGGTAGTAAGAAACATCTTCCAGGAGAATAGTTCCGCTAAGGGTTCTTTCACGGGATGCATGCCCTAAAGTGCATGTCAAAGCTGCTATGAAAGCGTAAAATCATCCGGGGCAGATGGGTAAATAATTAAAATCATCTTTAGTTCACCGACCGAGTATTCCTTAAGAACGCTTAGCTTTCGCTTCACCTACCGAGGTACACATCCGCTGACCCGGCAAGAATAATCGCAGAGGTGCTCCTTTACCTACTAGCCGTAACAATCGGGAACGAGGGTAAGCATGTGAGCCAGCAACCCAGCTTGGCCAAAACTCAAGTCATATCGATGCATATAATGGTGAATAAAAGGTACATGCGGAAGTGTGACATGTGTTGGGCATAAAGCTCAGACAATAAGCTTCATAAAGAAGCCCCTGTGTATAATGAGCGCGGTAGCCATTAAGTATAAAAGCGAACAAAGTTTCGACAAGGAAAATTTGTACAAGCAACTTTTACAAAAAGTATAATTTTGGTCGAACCGAACACAAGTTAGAAATTTAAAACTTTGAGCATGAAGGCAACTAAGCTGGTTAATGTGTTCGTATTGATGACGCGTCCGATCTTGATGCGGGACAAGGTTCCATCCCCAAGCCGTCCCGAGGTGGCGGAGCAAGGAGCTCGGCACTCAAGTGGCGGCATAGCACGGTCAATGCAGGACGGCAGAGTGATGCCAAGTCCCCGCATGGGTAATGAAGTGTTGACGGCCCCCCCGCCCACCGAGGTGACGCTAAAGGATATAGTCCGGCCGATCATTTTCCCGCATACCTAAAAAATAGTGCGACCAGGGATAATAGTAATAATAGGAATTAAAAAATGTTGCATAATAAATAATTTATGCAAAGTGAGTAGTAAAAGAATATGGCCTCGCGCCAAGTCGGCGTCGATGCAGGTCGCCGGCGTAATGCAATAAAGGCGTGGCAAAGCTCGATTCACTGTGTCGGTCCGAAGTTCGGATGCGCGCTCACGGACTATGTACGGAAACCGACCGAACCATCATGCGATCACGATATACGCGCCATCATTTGATAGACCTGTATATATGATGGGCAAACCAGAGTAATAATTCCTGGGAAAAATTAACCCAAACAAGCAAAAAGAAATACAAGGATTGATAGCACCGGTTTATTTGTTGTAGAAATCAAGGAAGGTGATTCCCAAAATTGGGACTCGATCCGCGCACCCATCGCCTCGGTCGGCTAGTGACGCCGGTGTCCGGAGTAGGTTGATGAAGAGATGGCAAAGCCCCGTCCAGCCGAGATGTCGGGTAGGTCAGCGTGATGGACACCAGCTTGAAGAAGCAATAGTGCGGCCCGCCGATGCAGTCGTGACGGGGTCGATGGCGCTTGATGAAGCGACCGCGGCGGCGATGCCGTATGCCCGCCCGTAATCCGTGGGGCGCGATGTTGGTGATGATTTATCCTTCGCGATGCCGGACTCTTGTTCGGCTTGCCGAGATGATGATTCAAGAAGTTGAGCTTGGCTCAACAAAGTGACGACGCGTTCAGCGCAGGTCGGCCGCCGGAGCAATATTGCTGGACTGGTTTGACACCAGAATGATGTTGAAGATCATGTTCAAAAGATCTTAAGGTTAGTGGGATGTGTTCGAACAAAACACAATACCCCATACAAAATTTCCTTCAAAAGGATGTCCAAATCCTGCTCATAAAAAGACGAACTCGGTCGGATTCGCTGCGCAGAAAACAGATCCGAAAAGTGATGCACTAATCGGAAGGTTCCCGGAGTTTGGACGGTCGGATCGAGCTGAAATTTTGAGGGGTGGTAGATATGGGAATTCCGCAGCCAATCAACGGTTGGATCTTCCAAAGGAAGTCTGAGCTAGAAGCTGGACACCACGCCCTAAACTCGTCCGGATTATCGCCCAGATTCAATGCGGCTCCCAGATATCGGAGATTGCCGAGATTCCTCCATCGGAACTCGACGAAATTTTCCAGGGTTGTTAGAGACTCAATTCCGCCTAATTCCACCGGCAATCGCCAAAGCGATGCTCGAGGAGGCGGTGACGGCGGATGCAAGTTCGCTGTCCGTAAAAATAGTACGGCCGCCTAGGGCAATGTTGACATTGAGCCCCTGCCCCTCGGATGATTCCTCCATGATCTTGATAGAGATCGAGTTGATGTTGATGAAGGCCCTCATCCAACATGACGATCGGAGATAGGGCGCAGTCCTTGGTTGAACCAAGGTGGCCACGAGCTGGTGACGAAGATGTCAAAGTCGCAGCTTGATCTCGCAGTGAGCCATCGACCTTTTGCCGACACACGAGGAACTCTCAATGAAAGCACCAATGTCGGTGTCAAACCGCGGATCTCGGTAGGGGGTCCCGAATCGCGCCTAGGCGGATGGTAACAGAGACAAGGGACACGATGTTTACCTGTGTTCGGCCCTCTTGATGGAGGTAAAACCTCACGCCCCGCTTGATTGATATTGATATTGTGGATGTTTACAAGAGTGGATCTACCACGAGATCAAGGAGGCTAAACCCCAAAAGCTAGCCTATGGTATGATTGTTGTATATTGTCCCTGTGTCGACTAGCCTGGCCCTGGTTTATATAATGCACCGAGGCCTAGGATAACAAGAGTCCTAGCCGAACACGCCGGTGGGGAGGAGTCCTTGTCTTGATCACCAAGTCTTGTGGAATCTTCCTTGTATGCGGTAATCGCCCGTGACCGCCCATGAGTGTACGGCCATGGGGATCCTCGGCCCAATCCAACTGATCGGGAGACGATGTGGTGAGTACCCCCTAGTCCAGGACACCGTCACCGGGGCGGCTGGAAACAGGCGGCCTAGGCGGCAGTTCGCTGCGGCAAAGTCAACTAGTCATCCTGCGAGGCGAGGCCGTAGCCGAGGCGGAGGCCACGTCCATCCCCACTTCCGAGTCGTAGTCTCCCTTTTTTTATCACGATTTGCTTCCTGATGATGCCAACTTGGCTTGGCTACTTGGACTCTTCATGTGAGGTTGTACCAACAGTATAGAAGGGTATTGATCCATCACTTGTTAGCGAAACATGCTCCAACTAGCACTTTTTTCTTGAGTAATCTTGAGGCTTCAAATACTGATATTTAATTCTGGTGACCAGACAGATTCATCAGCGGCTTATCTTGGTTAACTTCCCGTGACTTGCTTCACATGAGATGTAGTAGTAGTAGTACTTGATGACTGTTTCTATTTGACTTGGTCCTCACGCCAGAAATTAACAGCAACGTAGTACCACTGTTTGCATCGGGACTTGGCAGATCGCGTGTGGAGGCGCGGAGCAGCAAACGCAGCTTGACAGTTTATAGATAGAATAACTGTAACAGAGATTCCCCGTCCATCTTTGCGTGACCAGCGATTGACAGATTGTCTCGCCTTGGCGGCGAACCGGACACGGAACCCTAATTTCTTTAATCTCAATCTCATATCTCCCTCCGATTGCTTGCCACGGAGACGTTGTATCTTCTTCTGCACCGGTTCTTCTTTATCCAGCACATCGCGAGCTTTTCGATCCTCGTAAAGATCCTTCAAGAACTCATCACCATCGTGCGCAGGCCCCACGGTGGGCGCCAACTATCATGGATTTTTCACGGCAGATGTCCTTAGTGTCAGGACTTAGTCGCGAGGCCAACGCATCTATGCGGTAGCTTGAGAGGGGTTGATCCGGACGAGAGACGCAACACACAAGACAAGGATTTAGACAGCTTCGGGCCCCGGGAAACATCATCCGGTAATAGCCCTACATGTTGTTTGTGGCTAGATCTCATTATGCTCATGAGAGAGTCGCCGCATAAGCCGGCTCCCCCTCTAGCCCTAGAGATTGTTTCTTCTTACTTGTCCCTTTTAGAGCCCCCGCCTCCTTATATAAGTTGAAGGGGCAGGTTACATGTGGAGTCCTATTAGGATTAGGACTAGTCTACCTTCTAATACAAACCGGATACAAGTCCGGTCTTAACTCCTTGTAAGGTAAATATTCCTTATGCCTTTCTTTGTAAACCGCCCACCATAGTATGAACTGCCTCCGGGCCTTGGGTTTTGTCATCCGTCTGCCAGCCCGCCGGTTATCGTGAGTCGCCAAGTCTGGCCGGGTTATACTGTGCCGGTTACGCCATGGGTATATCCTCGATAGCCATCGTCCATTATATCTATAGTTTTTGATTGTTTCATGCCAATATTCTACAACTTTCATATACTTTGGCAATATTTTATATTATTTTTGGTACTAACATATTGATCCAGTGCCCAATTCATGTTTGTTGCATGTTTTTTGTTTCGTAGAATATCCATATCAAACAAAGTCCAAACGCGATAAAAATTTACGGAGATTAATTTCGGAATATATGTGAATTTTTGGAAGAAGAAACAACACAAGACGGTGCTTAAGGTGGCCACGAGGCACCAGGGCGCGCCCAGGGGGTGGCTGCGCCCTGGTAGCTTGTGAGCTCCTCCTAAGTCGGTTGACCCCCTTCTTTCGCAGCAAGAAAGATAATATTTGGAGAGAAAAAAATCATGTTAAAATTTCAGCTCGATCGGAGTTACGGATCTCCGGGAATTTAAGAAATGGTTTTCGGCCAGAAAACAGGAGCGCGAAACAGAAGATAATAGAGAGAGAGAGATCCAATCTCGGAGGGGCTCCTGCCCCTCCGCTACCATGAAGGCCATGGACCAGAGGCGGAACTCTCCTCCCATCTAGGGGGAGGCCAAGGAAGAAGAAGGAGGAGGGGGCTCTCTTCCCCTCTCTCCCGGTGGCACCGGAACGCTGTCGGGGCAATCATCGTGACGACGATCTACACTAACAACTTTGCGGCCTTCATCACCAACTCTCTCCCCCTCTATGCAGGGGTGTAACACCTCTTCTACCCGCTGTAATCTCTACTTAAACATGGTGCTTCATGCTATATATTATTTTCCCATGATGTATGGCTATCCTATGATGTTTGAGTAGATTCGTTTTGTCCTATGGTTGATTGATGATCGTGATTGGTTTGAGTTGTATGTTTTATTTTGGTGTTGTCCTATGGTGCCCTCCGTGTCGCGCAAGCGTATGGGATTCCCGCTATAGGGTGTTGCAATATGTTCATGATTCGCCTACGGTGGGTGGCGAGAGTGACAAAAACTTATACCCAAGTAAGTGGGTTGTTGCGTATGGGAGTGAAGAGGACTTGATACTTAATGCTATGGTTGGGTTTTACCTTAATGATCTTTAGTAGTTGCGGATGCTTGCTAGAGTTCCAATCATAAGTGCATATGATCCAAGTACGTAAAGTATGTTAGCTCATGCCTCTACCTCATATAAAATTGCAATAATGATTACCGGTCTAGTTATCGATTGCCTAGGGACAAATAAATTTCTTGTGTTATAGAAAGCTCTCTACTAAAAATTAACTTTATTATCTTGCAAACTACTCATAGTTTTATTCTCATATACATTAGTTTTATTCTTGCAAACTTATCCTATCACAAACAAAATAGTTTCATACTTGTTCTAGACAAAGCAACGTTATGTGCGAGAGTTGTATCGGTGGTCGATAGAACTTGAAGGAATATAAATCCTACCTTTAGCTGATCATTGGGTTCGACACTTTTATTTATTGAAAAGCTACAATTGTTCCCCATACTGCGGGTTATCACGCTCCTGTGGACGTGATTGAGCACCACCTTGTCGCCTCGCCTCGATAAGTAGACCGATACGTCTCTAACGTATCTATTATTATTGATTGTTTGATGCTATTATTTTATCAATCTTGGATGTTTTATATACCTTATTATGCTACTTTATATCATTTTTTGGGCTAACCTATTAACCTAGTGCCATGTGCCAGTTGCTATTTTTTCCTTGTTTTTGTCTTTACAGAAAATAAATACCAAATGGAACGAAACTTCTTGACGATTTTTCTTGGACCACAAGACACCCTGGAAGCTTTGGGAGGAGGCCAGAAGATCCATGAGGTGGCCACAAGCTCGTAGGGCACACCCTAGGGGGGCATCCCCAAGCTTGTGGGCCCCTGGTGGCACTTCCAACCCTAATTTTTCTTTTATAAATACCCAAATATTCCCCATAGACCAGAGGACGCACCGAAAATACTTTTCTGCTGCCGCAAGTTTCTGTCTTCGTGAGATCCCATCTGGAGACCTTTTTCGGCACTCTGCCGGAGGGGGATTCGACATGGAGAGCTTCTACATCAATCTTGCTACCCTTCCAATGATGTGTGAGTAGTTTACCATAGACCTACGGGTCCATAGCTAGTATATATCTAGATGGCACTACAAAAAAAATACACTTCCGTGATGATACATGTTTGTCACAGTAGGTCACGTTTTTTGTCATGCATGTACATCCATGACAAATTTATGATGTAATAAAGATAGTCATACCGTGTCAGTCAGAGAAGTGTTCCATGACATTACCAAAATTATCATCACGGAAGTGTCCACTTCCATGACGATAAATCGCGGCCACGTAAGTGCTTTCGCCAAGGGTGACCGATACGCGGCATCCACCATAACGGAATGCCGTTAAGCTTATCGGGTCGGGTTTTGGTTCCGATAACCCATTAACAGCCCCGACCAATGGGGATTTTCCACGTAAAATCATCATTGGCTAGAGGAAACACGGTCGACTCATCGCTGGGATAGATGTCATCCACTCATTGGATGTATACGCCTATGATACGCCGACACGTGGCACGGCCCAACAGAGGCCCATTCATGTGAAAAGGCTGGCCCGCTTGACTTGGTCAAAGGTGGCGGCCGCCCATGGAAAGCCTCGTTAACGCATGTTCGCATATAGCCCATTTACAGCCCGCTAACCCAAGGCCCGCTACGCCTCATCCGAATTAGGCCCAGAGCGCCCTTCCGGGCCATCCAATACGATTCCGCACTCATTTTCATTTCTGGCCCATGACATCTTTCGCCCGTATGAGGCCCTATGTAACTCTTGGCCTATGAACGCCCGTGGTGAACTCGCCCGCAATGAACAAAGGTATCACTTTACACCCATTAACGGCTCAGGTGAAATCGCCCATAATGAACAAAGATATCACTTTATACCCATTAAGGGCCCGTTATTCAGCTTGGGCCAGCCAAAGAAATGTTATCTTCGCCTTCTCGAGCCCATTTATTCTTGGGCTCATTTCAAAGATCCGCTTACTTACAGCCCACATCGCTATTTTTCGCTAGGGCCAAATTCAGCCCGTGGTTACATCGGCCTGTTTTGGTCCGTTATCACGCTAATGCTTTCATAGCGCCATCAACACAGCCTATTAACGATGGTCTGCTATGGTCATACGACCACCCAGATAAGGCCCATTGTTTCTACGGCCCATAGAAGTCCCATTGTTTCTACGGCGATAGAAGGTTCATCGCTTTCACGGCCCGTAGAAGGCCCATCGCTTCTACGGCCCGTAGGAGGCCCAAAGGTCACTACAAGAATATTAGCCCATGGTTATTGTGGCCTAGTTTTAAAAAGAACTGCATCGACTACAAGCAAACAAATAAACAAGACAACAAGGAAATAAATAAGCAAGCAACTTATGCTAGGCTATCACGGTCATATTACATATATTACATCCATCGGGCATCAAAGTTCGCCACCATTGCAAATATAGGGAACAAAGCAAAGATATCATATACACCGTTGTCAAAGTTGGCTACCAAAGGCAAATAAACGACACAAAGAAAACAAATCCGTAATGAAACCACTTCAAGATCTCAAGAAACAATATCCCGGTACCCATAATGTCGGGCAAGATGCTTAGCAAGCTTATTAACTTTCTCTTGTTTACGCTTAAATCTTCCAAATATTGTTTGCAACCGTAAAATATGCATTTGAATTCTGCAGGACTTCTCGCCTTTCACTTCCCGTCAGCAGACATCCGATCGATGTCTTCAACTTGAAGTTGAGACTCAAGAAGACGAACTGATTCAGCAATGAAGTTCAAGAGCTTCGCCAGCAGAGTGGCCAGAACTCGAACACTACATCAAGACAGACTTTTGGGTTCCTCACCGCCTTCAAGATAGTTTTATTAGCTTTCCGGAGACCAACAAGGATGTCTCACTATCTTGAACCTTATCTGACATTTCCTTTACCATTGGATAACGCGCATCGTTTCTCCAATATTTTGTCCGCATTCTAAAAGAGAAACAAGGCATACATCACATGTTTACTATGTTCTATATGAAACTCATTTTGGTAAATGAGTTCAGAGTAAAGTGGACAGGATAACAAAGATGAAACAAACATATATCTATGTACCATGGTCACTTTATGGTCTATATCATTCTAGTTTTTGTTGCCAAATCAAGATAGAGACACAGCTCAAATAATATTTGTTCAAGACAAAGCAGTAATAGACAGTAATATAAGTGTGGGTAACTATAGAGCAATAACAACACTTGTAATGTGCATGACATGAGAACATAACTATTTATTCAATTGAAACTGAAATCAACATAGAGCAGGTTACAACAAAGAAACCAGCTTAAAGAAACGGGTTTAAAACATACATGTTGCGCCATTGAGTTTCAATTCCATCTTTCAAATTTGAAAATAGTTGGTATGAGTAAATACAAGAATGCAAGAGCAAAGGAGTATGAACCATAGCTACAGTAACCTGACCTCGAGAACAAATCTTCTTCTCCTTTAAGCATTGAGTTGGGATTCGGAGTGGTGGTCCTCGTGTTTTGGGCACTCCAGCCCCTTACTAACCGCCGTGTTTGGGTGCTCTGTGGTGGAGATGGTGCTGTGTCAACTGAACTCGGGTTACTATCTACCGGGTTGGGGTTAGAAGGTGTAGCTGGTTCTCTCCGTCTAACCGGGTAGGGGTACAATCATAGAGTCTGGTTATGTGTGGTGGATCTGGTCCTTGGGCAAGTACAACCGTGGTTCTATCTGCATCAACCGGTAGCACTATCTTTTCAAGACCGTGTTGTCACTGCTTAGATACCGCCATCACGCCTCCAATTCAAATGGCTGATAAACAAGAAAATTAATTGAAAGTATAGACATTGTATGATAGACAGTGCAATGGATAGTGGGGAATAAAAGAGGGCATGAAATAATTCATATTTATGTTGTCTAACCAAACAGATAGCATGACACAATTTCACATATATGATGGCTAACTAAACAGATAGCATGACACAATTTCACATTATGATGGCTAACTAAAAGATGGAAAGACATAGTTCAAAATATGAGACTATGTAAACAGGATGACATGACATAACTATATAATGTGTTTATTAAATAGGTTGGCATGCCATAATTCACATACATTCATGGATAGAATGCCATAATTCTAAATATGATGACTGTAAACACTAAATGTAATGAGATGATATAAATATATGATGTATTTATTAAATGGGTTGCCATGCCATAATTCAGATAGATGATGTGTATGTACTATGTAAACATGATGGCATGATATAATTCAAATATATGATTTATATAGTAAGCAAGTAAGCAGATGGCAATTTATATATGATGTAAAAACTAAGCAATGCAGACAACATGCATGACATGGGTAATATAACCCTGCCAAGTTTGAGCATAGACCTCGTGGGGAAATAGGACTGGTCATCGGCCTCAATCCTTCTCCGAGGAGCTCTTCAGAGCCAGCAAGATGTCTCGCTTCAAGAGGTAGCATTGTCTGCCTCAATACCTTGTTTTCACTCCAGATACTTCCATCACCGCTTCAAATGGCTGATGCACAAGAAGAGTAGTTGAATATACAAACATTGTTTATAAATGGAACACGAATGCAAAAAATGATAGCATGATATAATTCACATACATGATGATTGGCTAAACAACATGGCATTGCATAATTCACATATATAATGCCTTTGCAACAAGATAGCATTGTATAGTTCACATATATAATGTCTTGCAACAAGATGGCAATGCATAATTCACATATATGGTAATTAGACACCGAACAGTGGCATTCACACAAAGCATGTCTAAACTAATCAAATGGCATAGCAATGCGAGACACCATACGCACGATATGAGCAACATAACCCTCGCCAAGTTAGAGCATACACCTCGGTGGGGGAATAGGACTGGTCATCTGCCTCAATCCTCCTCCGAGGAGCTATCCGTAATCAGCGAGATATGCGCTCATTAAATAGCATAGTCTCGTAAGACCTTGTTTTCACTCCAATTTGCCATCGCCGTGTCAAATGGCTGATGCAATACGAAGAGCAGTTGAATGTACTAACATTGTTGACAAATGTAATATGTAACGAAAAAAAAGGATGGCCTGATATAATTTACATATAAGATGACTGGCTAAACAGGATGGCATTGCAAAATTCACATATATGATGCCTGGCTAAACAAGGTGGCATTGCATAATTCACATAAACGATGAATAAACTAAACAGATGGCATTCGCACAAAGGATGTCTAAACTAAGCAGATGACATATTTGATGTATAAAGTAAGCAATGCAAGACACCATATGCATGATATAACCAACATCAAGATGCCAAGTTAGAGCGAAGACCTCAGGGGTAAATAGGAGTTATCTTCCTTCCTGAATCCCCTCGTAACGGATATCTTCCTCTCGACATAATCCAAATGCATGGAGGGGGGGGGCTGCCTTTGCGCCTACCATGGAGCGACATCTGCATGAAATTATATTGCCACGCAAGGCTCGCCTCTTTCCTCTACATGTTAAGTCCCATTGTTTACAATAACTGCATGCATAGGAATAAAACATAGTGAGATTATGTAAGAAGTGGATGCAAACCAGAGTGATGGTAGCAACTCGTGGATAGACCCAAACCAATAATAGCAGTGATAATGGCTTCAGCTAATAAATACGATAATGGCTTTTACTGCTTGTTTCCCACCCAACATGAAACTCATAGTAGACACCAGAGATTAACCAGATAGTAGATAGATACTATTGATAGCGGCCCGATATGTACCTCACAACCATTTAAAACTCAAGTTTGACCATTAGTTTGGAGCTGACTCTAGACTAATCGGTGAACAGGACGATAAAGTAGCATGTAATATTAAGCGATGCATAACGAAGCGTACACGAAAGAGTGCGACCACACTTATGGACCCGTAGTCCTCGAGGTCATCTGCTCGGTTGATGATGGTAATGCAGTTTTCAAGATGCAACAAGGGGAAGAAGATCTCGAGGCGGCGAAGACAGCCTGAGGCCGCCTCTCGTCAGTGCTGGACCCTTCTGTTGCTAGTAGCTGAGCTGGGTGGACGACGCAAGCAGCAGGAGCGGACAAACCACGCAAGGTTTTTTTGAAAACTATCTCGTAAGAGAAGTAATTCTGTAAGGGCTCGCTTGAATTGGAGGATTCCAACAATGCAGGATAGGAAATAGACAGGAATAGGATAGGAATGCACGCAAAACAGAGAATTTAAAAACATAGGATTTCGCCAACTGGGTGTTTGATTCACAACAATTGAAGATCACAGGATGCAAAGAAGCATGGTGAGATTAAGTCAAACCACAAGAAAATGTACGGTTATAATGCTATTATGCTACTATCTCTTAGTCTTGTGCTTCATGAATAGGAATTTGAAAAGGAGGACAAGTGAAAATTAGAATTCCTACGCTTTTTCTTTCAAGGAGACACTAAAGGAACAAATCCATGTGCCGAGTGGACAATATATATAACATGTAGAGTAAAAAGAGATGCAACAAGTGTACAACCTCTTTGGCGGCTTTCATGTCGATCTCAGCATGATTGGGTTGGTCGGTGAGGATGCTCCGCTAACTTTGTTGCCGGAGGAGGGAAGAAGATCTTAGGCGCCTGGAGATGGAGCCCGAGGTACCGCCTCCACCGTGATGGAGGGTTTCGCTGCTGGAGCAGCCAGTGAGTTGTATGACGCCGAGGCTGAAGCAGACAAGAGAGACAACGAACAACGTTAACCTGAGGGAATTCTAATAGCATCTCCAATACATGACGAAAATACATAACCACAAAGTGCTAGATGTAAAATACATCAGCCGCCATCTCCGAACTTAACTCGTTGAAACTGAACCTAACTGTCAAGCTGAATTTTGCTATCGAAACTAAATTTTGTTGTCGAAACCGAACGCACTAGCAAGGTGAGGCTACACGCCGGTCGACTGACTTTTTCATCTTCGTCACCGATTTTGCAGCCATTGATACAAAATCAAGGGCCCGCGGTTCATCTTCAACCTCCACCCCTAAGCCGCCACCACCACCGCCAAATAGCAGCACTCGCTGCCACATGTCAGGTGCGCCGCCTCGCCGCCAAAACACTCCCCACCGTTCGCCGCACGCCGGCCATCCCTCTAGTCCCCACATGCCGAAGCTCCGACGATCCCCACGCCACCGCTTCGCTAACGCCTCGCCACCGCCGGCCACCACCGCCCCATCCTCAACCCTAAGATAGATAGTGGGTACTCTCTCATGAGCCCTCCTCGCCATGCGGCTGGTTCTTCCTTCACCCCGCGAGCCCACCCTTGAAAATCGATCGACCCAAAAGTCGATTCACCGATCAAGTGTAGCCAAATCAGAAAGCATGGCAAGCAAGAGCAAGAGCAGCAGCGCGAGCAAGAGCAATAGCAAGAGCGCACTGTGCAGGGACCGAGAGCAAGAGCAGCAGCAGCAGCATGAAGCGAGAGGTAAAGCAGCAACAGCTCCTACTGATGTGGACGCCGCCATCGAGGAGCAACGCCGCGGAGGAAGTGGCTGGCGACGCCGTCAGGATGGAGCCACGCCGTCGGCTCGGGACCGAAAGCGCCGGCAGCACCGTGAGATCGAATCAGAAGAAAATGCGCGATTAGTGTACAACCTCTTTGGTGGCGCCGATTAGGCCGCAACTTCATCCGAGGAAACGGTGATGATGATGCTCTTCCGTGGTGCAGGTGAAGATGGCGATGGGAATGGAGGTGGCGCGAAGATGAGGGGAACGCCGGGCAGCTCCTTGGAGGTGGAGGACGGGTGGCTGAACCGCAGGATGATGAGATCGACGACGGATCCTCATCCGCACGGTGGATGAGGGACGCCGAGGTGTTGTTGTGGACGACGCCGTCGGGGAAGAGGCTCCGCCGGGTGGCGGACGGAGCAGGGTGGGGTTTCGCTGGTTTTCGCGCCTCGTGTACGTAATAGGTGGGCAGATGGGATGGTAGTGGGGAACCATGGCTTAGAGACGCGCTTGCCAAATGTGGGTAAGTTATGAAAGTACCCCACCGATTTGAGGCGGTTCTTTCGGTTCAGGGTACCACGGCATTTCGCGGTCGGGATTTCATAGGAGGTGGTAGTTTTCGCTGCTGTAATTTCGAATAGCAAGGCTGTAAGGCATATTTATCCCTTAGGTGTTTTGGTGATTGATGACGATATTTTGCGGACTAATCGATGCCTTGAGTTTCTCGATGCTTCATCACTAGGCACTAGACGATTCGGTGCCCTCGGAGACTATTGAAGACGGCGTTGTTCTACGCTTTCTTTGGTGGATTTGAGTCGAGGAGAGCCGTATTATTAAGAGGGGTCCGCCGGAAGGGTTTGGGTGGAATCAACACGCACACTTGTCCTTCCTTTCCTTGCACTTTGGAGCATCTTCCCGCTATCATAGTTGTGCATAATCCGACGGTTATCGCTGTTCTTATGTAGTAGTACTGGGGTCACGGTAGTACCGCCCCGAGCCTTAGTACCGCAACTCCTGTGCCTAGTGCTGTTCCGCACGGTAGTAGGCGCGACATCCACGCCCACACGGTAGTACCAAGACGCCTTGCGCGGTAGTACCGCGAGTGGCCACGGTAGTACTCTCTTGAGCCGAGTACCGCGGGCCCTCATGCCCAGCACTGCTATGCCACGTAGTAGGAGCGGATGTAATTTTTACATCCGCTACCACACGGTAGTACCGAACCTCGCTCATGTAGTACCGCCGGTTTTTGCACTGCTTTTTTCAGCGAAGTAGGCACGGATGTAGTTTATTTCATCTCGCGCTTCAGAGGTCGTGGCTTACCTCGCTTTGGCGGTAGTACCGCAAGGGTGTGCGGTAGTACCACGCGAGCACTAGTATCAAGGCCACCAAAGCCAGCCCTGCCTTTTGCTGCTGCCAAGTAGTACCATGGTCCTCCATGGTAGTATCACGGGTCGCTGCCGGTAGTACCGCCGAGCGGTAGTACTGCTGGTCGCGGGCTGAACTAGAGGATAACTATTGGATCTTTTCCACGAGTATAAAAGGTGTGTCTCCTACCTCTAGTTGACCACCTCTTTCATCTCTAAGCTCCATTGTTGCTCCAAGCTCCATTTTGGCCCCATCTCTCCCTAGCCAATCAAACTTGTTGATTTGCTCGGATTGGGTGACAAGGGTCCGATCTACACTTCCACTAAGAGACATTTGATTCCCTCACTTATCCCTCATGGATCTTGTTACTCTTGGGTGTTTGAGCACCCTAGACGGTTGAGGTCACCGTGGAGCCATATTCCATTGTGGTGAAGTCGTGGTGTCGCTGGGAGCCTCCAATTGTTGTGGAGTTTGCCCCAACCTTGTTTGTAAAGGTTCTGCTGCCGCCTTCAAGGGCACCAATAGTGGAATCACGGCTCTTGCATTGTGCGAGGGCGTGAGGAGATTACGATGGCCCTAGTGGCTTCTTGGGAGCATTATGCCTCCACACCGCCTAACGGAGACGCATTTCCCTCAAAAGGAAGGAACTTCGTAACACATCCTCGCCTCCACCGCTCCACTCTTGGTTATCCTATCCCTTTACTTTTGCAAGCTTATTTGTGTTTCTATCTTTTCTTGCTCTTGTGCTTGTGTTGATCGTGATCATATAGGTTATTCACCTAGTTACACATCTAGACAACCTTTATTATTACAAAGTTTAAATTGGTAAAGAAAAGCTTAAAATTGTTAGTTGCCTATTCACCCCCTCTAGTCAACCATATCGATCCTTTCAATTGGTATCGAGCCTCGCTCTTTTAAGGACTTTACCGCATTTAAGAGTATGGTTGACGTCAGAGATGATGTGGGGAGCACCGTGCGTAATCCGATATCATCTACGGAGATGGGCGACTCGATCTCTCGGAGGAATTCAATGTATGCTGGACACATTGAAAACTCCATGACGCACCGAGGTCAAGGACATGTTTAAGGAAATCCTAGAAGGGCTTAAACTTTCCACCGCACCCGTGAAAGTGGGTGATCCCGCCAACACGGGAGCGGATGCTAACTCCGATATGGGGGAAGCTACTAGTGAGAAAGCCCCATCGTCTAGTGGTAAGAATGGCACCGGCATCTTCGCCCATGTGCAACCTCCTCCCGCCCTAAGATTGATAAAAAGGAGGATTTTGATTCTTGGGTTTATCGTTTTAAGCGTCATTTAAATCATGTGAACACTAACCTTTGGAGAATCATTGAAGAAGGTTTCTATCCGATGATCTTGAGCAACTTCTCTCCTAGAGAAGTCGTGGACCATCAATTCAATGAGAATGCTCTATTCATCATCCAAGAAGCAATCCTTCCCAAGACCTCCCTCATCTCCGCCCTACTCCCTTGCCAAAGATGCTTGGCTCAAGGTGGTTTCCTTTATCGAGGAAGCGCAAGCATTCAACGCTCCAATTATGAAGTGGTGCAAGATGAAGCCGATGAGTTTGCAATGAAAGAAGAAGAAGAACCTCGTGAGCTCTATCGAGAGTAACTAAGCTTGCAGTCTCCTCCGGATCATGGAAGTAAGGACACGGATGACAACCGGATCAAGCGAAATTCTCAAGGCAATGATGCCCTACCACAAAGCCATGTCCTCCGTCATCCGTCAACGGCCGGACTTCCACACCCTGTCCTCAAGTGATGTGTTGATGAGTTTGTGGCAATGAGCATATTGGACAAGACCGCCGACACGCGGTGCTTCGCCCCAAAGAGCAAAGAAGCCCAACCTCGCTTGAAGGCCAAGATTTGTGTCAAGAAGATGGAGAGGAGGAAGAAGAAGAGAGCAACCTCAAGATACGAAGGCATGACTATCATGAACACATGGCCCTTGCTTCAAGGAAATTTTGGAGCAAGAAGAACTCAAGGCCCAACTTCAACAAGAGCAACTCAAGTGGCGCAAAGGGCAAGCAACGAGTGAGGACTTGCTTCAATTGTGGCAATGTGAGTCACTTTGTTGCGGAGTGCCCATATGAGAAGATGGAAGACAATGGTGGCAAGCTCATCCGTAAGGACAAGGCCAAGTCCTTCCCCAACAAGAGCAACTTCACCAAGAAGGCTCCTCACAAAGCTTTGGTGGTTCAAGAAGAGTACAATGAGGATGATGATGATGATGATGATGAAGATGGTGAGTCGGTTGTTATGGCCTCCGCTGCATTGCAACGACTCCTGTGTCTCTTCGATTCACCCAATGAAAGCATCACCGCTAAGTGCCTCATGGCTAAAGCCACCAACAAGGTAACCCCCAACATCAAAACTACCATCATCAATCATTCTTCTTTGACGGATTTCATTGATAAACATGAGGGGACTAATGTGGAGGAGAATGAGTTTGAGACCTTTATGGGTAAACTCAAGGGCAATCCAAGAAGCACTTCTGCTCTCTTGGAACAACTTGGTGAAGCCAATGTCATGATCGAGGCTCATGAAGAAACCATCTCTAAGATGGAAGGGCATAGTCGGACTATGCCGATGAGATTTCGGATCTTCCAATGCTCTTGAGTAAGAGCGTGGTCTTCGCTTGGCTCTTGAGGAGTCATACAACGATGATCATGCTAAATTAAAGAAAGACCTTGATCACGCCTTGGTGTGTCTCGTGTGCTTAGCTCCGAGAAGGCAAAGCTTGGAGTTGATCTTGCTAGACTCAACGAGGAGTTTGACATTCTTGACTAGGCTCAAAAGTCTTGAAGGGTGCTCATGCTAGTCTCAAAGAGTCTCATGATCAACTCCAAGTGAAACTAACCAAGGAGAAAGCCACCTTTCCTCATATGGTATTGATTGATAATGCAAATGCTACTAACCCTTTTTGTGAGCATGCATCTTGTTGAGGAGAATGCTGTTGAAGGAGCAACTTGAAAAGGCCTTGTCACATGCATACAAGGTGAGAAGAATTTTAACGACCTTTTGAGTAATCAAAAGGAAGTTGTGGCCAAGGAGGGGATTGGGTTCGCGCCCAAGCCCAAGAGCAAGAAGAAGAATGACAAGACCAAGCAACCTCCCCCTCTCAAGCAAACTTTTGTGAGGGAGGGAGAGGGTGCTTCCAAGAAGAAGAAGAACCATGCAAAGGATGGCAATGCTAAGAAGGACAACGCCATCCCCTCGAACATAGCCATGATTTTAACCCTCATATGTGTTGTGTCGTGCTAGTGATGGGCATGTCTATGCTAAATTTGTTGGTTCTTCTTATGAGTACATTGAATGGTCTATTTGGGTTCCTAAGACCTCGTTATTAACATCAAAGGACCCATTACTAAATGGGTACCTAAAACCAAGCATTGATTTCTTGTAGGTGTTTGCTTCCTGGGGATCATGGTTGCTCGATAGTGGAGCAACAAATCATATGACCGAGAGCAAGGACTTGGTGGTGTACGCAAAGATCCCATCTATGCCCACCAATGTCGAGTGGGTGATGCCTCACATTCTAAGGTATTGGGTCTTGGCAAGGTTGTCGCTTCTCATGATCTAACGATCGAGAAAGTCATGCTTGTTGAGTCCCTTGCATACAATTTGCTTTCCGCTCACAACTTGCACTCATGGGCTTTGCCACCTTCTTTAACATTGATACTGCGGGTCTCTTGTGGAGCAAGACTTTAAAGTAGCCTTTGTTGGGCATGTCGAGAATGGTCTTTATGTGATAAACTTTTCGGAGCGCACCCACTAAGACCGCGACATGCCTAATGGCTAAAGTTGACGGGATGGCTTTGGCATCGCCGCTAGCCCACGCCAATATGAGATCTTTGCAAAGTCTTCTCAAGGGGGACTATATCCATGGACTAACAAATGTTAGTCTTGCCAAAGATCGTGCTTGCAAGGCTTGTATCAAGGAAAGCTTCATGAACGGTTTCACCCTCCCACGACTATCATCTACTCAAGAGACCCTTGAGCTCCTGCACATGGACCTCTTTGGACCTCCATACTTTGATAGTCTTGGGGTAGAAAGTATTGCTTGGTGATTGTGGATGATTATTTAAGATACACTTGGGTATACTTCTTCAAGAGGAAGAGTGAGACTCAACAAACTGTCATCGACTTTGCAAATGAAGCTCAACGTCAACATAATGCAAAGATCTTGACAATAAGAAGTGACAACGGCACCAAGTTCAAGAACTACACCTTGATGTGTTTCTTAGTGATGAGGGGATCAAGCATCAATACTCTGCACCATATACCCTCAACAAAATGGTGTTGCAGAGAGGAAGAACCGGACGTTGATGGATGCGGCAAGAACCATGATGGCGGAGTTCAAGTCTCCATACAACTTTTGGGCCGAAGCCATCAACACCGCATGTCATGCATCCAATCGGCTCTATCTCCGCAAAGGCTTGAACAAGACTCCTTATGAGATACTCATCGGCAACAAGCCCAATCTCAAGTACTTTCGGTGTTCGGTGTAAGTGTTTCATTCTCAAGAAAGGTGTTCGCTTGTCTAAATTTGAAGCTAGAGCTCATGAGGGCATATTTGTTGTTATGCTACAAACTCTCATGTTATCGTGGTCCTCAATAAATCCACGGACTTATTGAGGAGACGGTAACGGGAGTTTGATGAGAATAACGGCTCCCAAGTGGAGCAAAGTGGCACTTGTGATGTAGGTGATGAAATTCCTCCTGCCATAAGAAGAATGGGTGTTGGTTTTATCCTACCCGTTGAGGAACCCCTTCCGTCAAGGAGAAGGACAATGCTCCACTCAAGTGGAGCCATCACCAACTCAAGGCCCACACGCTTCCGAAGAACAAAGTGAAGGCCCTCAACCTCATGAACAAGACCAAGGGCAAGATCATGCTCAAGACAATGGTGAAACACCAAATGATGCCCAAGCTCAAGTTATCTTCCCAGAGCATGCTCAAGATCAAGAACATGTTCAAGACGGCGCTCAATATGATCAAGTGACCCCTCCTCATCTCACCTCCGAGGAAGAATTAGAGCGTCGTGCCGCCAAGATTGCATCCAAACTTACCACCAAAGGCCATCTCATGGAGAATGTGGTTGGAAGCCTAAGAAAAGGGGTAAGCACTCGTAGACAATTGGCAAACTATTGTGAACATCACGCTTGTCTCGTGTGTTGAACCCCAAAAGGTCTATGAGGCGCCAAGACTCGGATTGGCTCAATGCCATGCATGAAGAACTCAACAATTTCGAGTACAACACAGGTGTTGAGATTGGTGCCAAGGCCATCGGGAACCACAACGCCATTGGAACCAAGTGGATCTTCAAGAACAAGCAAGATGCTCATGGGAACATCATTGGCAACAAGGCAAGATTGGTAGCACAAGGTTACTCCCAAGTCGAGGGTATCGACTACGGTGAAACCTTTGCTCCCTGCTGTCGCCTTTGAATCCATTCGCTTGTTGATTGCTTATGCTGCCCATCACAACTTTAAGTTGCAACAAATGGATGTGAAAAGTGCTTTTCTTAATGGTCCTATTAATGAGTTGGTCTATGTCACAACCCCCGGTTCGAGGACCCCTACTTCCCGGATCAGGTGTATCATCTCGATAAGGCACTCTATGGCCTTAAACAAGCCCCACGCATGGTATGACCACCTTACCGAAGTTGTTACAAGATCGTGGTTTTGAAGTGGGGCAAATCGATCCCACTCTTTTACTAAGAAGGTCAATGGGGATTTGTTTGTATGCCAACTACATGTTGATGATATTATCTTTGGTTCCCTAACAAAGCTTTCAATGAGGAATTTGCCGCCTCATGACCTCCAAGTTCAAGATGTCTTCTATGGAGAGTTGAAGTTCTTCCTTGGTTTCGATATCAAACAAAGAAGAGAAGGAACCTTCATCAACCAAGACAAATACACTCAAGACATGCTCAAAAGATTCAAGCTAAGTGATGTTAAGCCAGCTACTACACCAATGCCTACCAAGTGCACCTTGACATTGATCCCAATGGTAAAGCGGTGGATCAAAAGGTATATCGCCCATGATTGGCCTTGCTTTACCTTTGTGCATCTAGACCGGATATCATGTTGAGTGTGGAATGTGCACGGTTTCAAGTCAAGATCAAGGAAAGCCACTATGTGGCGGCCGTTTAATCTTCGATATTTGGCTCATACCCCAAACTTTGGCTTATGGTACCCAAGAGGGCAAACTTCAAGCTTGAAGGATTTACGGATCCGACATGGAGACAAAGTGGATAGGAAGTCCACTTCGAGGGTGCCAATTTTTGGTTGCTCTTGGTGTTGGTCTTCCAAGAAGCAAAGTTGTGTGTCTCTCTCGCCAATCAAGCGAATATGTGGCGGCCGGTAGTTGTTGTGCTCAACTCCTATGGATGAGGCAAACTTTAAAGGAGTACGTGTCATTTGTGACAAAGTGCCTCTTTGGTGTGATAATGAAAGTGCCATCAAGATTTCTCTCAACCCGTGCAACACTTCAAGACGGCACATTGAGATTCGTATCACTTCATCCGGATCACATTAGGCGAGGGAGATCGAGCTCAAGTATGTCAACAATCATGATAACCTTTGCAGATATTTTCACGAAGCCCTTGGATGAAGCAAGATTTCGCGATTTAAGGCATGAGGTAAATATCATTGATTTGAGCAATGTGACTTGAACTCAGCACCCCCCACCACACTCAACTTGTTGTCTAGTTTAGGTGTAGGCATGGACATAGGGGAGGGTGCTTCAAAGACGAGTTTTGGTCATGGGCCCAAGGATAATTCTTCGTGGTGCCATACCATCTAACTCAAACATAGGTGGCTTCGCCACCGCCTCTTTCCCTTTGAGAGGTTGTGTCGCTTGGTGTTCTCTTGTTGTCTTTCTCGCCTGGTTTGTGCGTGTGCTTGTGGTTTCTTTTGTGTGAAAATTTTCCGCGCAAAGACCTTTCTTGTGTTGAAACTGGCGATGTCTTGAGCTCACGGTACTATCATGTCAAGCCACGGTACTACCGCTGCCAACCACGGTACTACCGCTGTGGAGCACGGTATTATCGCCCCACACGGCAGTAATTTTTATCGTCACTGGTGAGCGGTACTACCGCTTCGGTACGGATTTTCCGCCGAGCGGTACTACCGCGATGACTTATGGTACTACCGCTACCGATTTGGGCGCATGGGGAAAAGGACGGGCAGGGGAGTTCTAACTTCCCATACCCATTCGCAGTTCCTCCCACGCCTCTCTCTCTCTCTCTCACGCCAAGATCGGAGCCGGCTGCTCGTCAGCCGGATCTCCTCCTCCGCTGCCCTCCCATGATTCCGCTCTGTGGGATCCTTCCCCACCACGTGCTCCTGCTATGGACCTAGGTTTTCCCAATATTTCTCGCTTTTATTGAGTTCTTTGCCTCTAGGTTGTTGGGGAGACTTGTGTGTTCTAGAGATTCAGAGGCTTTCTTTGCAAGAATAGGATGAAGGAGAGTAACTTTGAGGAATTATACTTGTTTTGTTGTCTTGCACTAGGTTTGATCACCGAGCACTGCCGTTGTTCCGCTGGTCTTTTCAGATTCGAATCTGCTGCTTGATCTCGACGCGATGCGGTATTACAGTCTGTCAACGGGTATTACCGCTTGCATGGTACTATCGCCTTCTCCGCGCTGGGTATCATCACAGACACCGCGGCACTAAAATTTTACTACCGCCTCCAACCACGGTATTACTGCGGATTCGCGACGGTACTACCGCGACTTGCGAAGTATTAATATTTTAGTACCGCAGTAATCGGCAGATTACCGTGGCTCACATCTATCGCCGCCAACCTTCACGATATTTCCTATGTGTTTCTTGTGCTTTGCCGTGGTCTTTGCATTGATCCTCTTCGCTCGCTGGTGTTTTATGGTGTGTCTCTGTGGTGGCTCATTGCTCCATTCCCAAATGTGACACTGGCTCTAAGCGTCAAGAACCCAGTGACGCACTGTAGGGCTCCTCGCCCCAAGCCGCAATGTCAAGACTTCAGCTAGCAAGTACAAGGAGCCCGCCAAGGGCATGGATGAGATGCCACAACTGACCACGTCCGCCTCTCTGCAGCTTCACCCGACGTGACCCCTCGCTCCTCTATCGGGGTTGTGAGCTATTTTGGAACAAGCAACAAACCAACATCTATCTAGATGTCATCAAGAACAAGCAGAATACCTATGTGGATGTGAAATGGATTGACATGCATCACTTGAGGAAGGACAATTTCGCGCCTACTTTGAGAGGCTTTGACTTGGTGGAGCAGTTTGGCATTGAGCATGTGATATCCTTTCACCTTGACTATGACCCCGAGCTTATCTCGAATAATTCCCCGTGATGTAACTTTCCATATTTGTAACTCCAACTCTTGCCATTTTCGCATTGTGATATGATATTCCTCCGTGGTTGGGTTTTTCTTCATTTTGCATTTTGTCCATGTCATGCATTTCATATCATGTCATCATGTGCATCTCATTTGCATACGTGTTCGCCTCATGATTCCGAGCACTTTCCCCTGTCCGCTTTGCAATCCGCACTTATGTTCCCCGGCCGCCCCTTTTACGCTTTTTCCGTGAGGGGTACTAAACTTTCTCGAATGGACCGAGGTTTGTCAAGTGGCCTTGGTATACCACCGCAGACCACCCGCAAGTTTCGGTCATTTGAGCTCGCTTGGTACTCCAACGGTTAACCGTGACTCTCGCAAAGGCCTCTTTAAGTTGCAGCCCAACACCCTCCAAAACAGCCCAATAACCCATCAAAGTCACTTCCATGCTCTCCGCTGCTCGATCACGATCGTGGGCGAAAACTCAGACCTCATTTGGAGCTTCCTAGCTCCTTCTACCTATAAATATGCATCTCCTCCTCCAACCGGATCCCAAACCCTAGCCTCTGCCCCTCCACATGGGACACGTCCGTCTGTGCTGGATTTAAACTCCACACGCCCTTGACGAATCACACGCACATTGGCACCTGCCATCACATCACACATTGCTCAGCCTGCTCTGGCCCTCATGCTCCAGACGTCACAAGGCCCCTGCCCACAAGGCCTGGCCTCCAAGCCCTGCCCTCCCCTGTCACGCTGCCTGCCACTGCCGCCGCTTCTCCATCCGCTGGCTGGCACTCGCCTGCACACTGCCCCTTGCCCTGGCTGACCACACTCATACCGCCCTTGCTACGGCCTGCTCGGCTGGCCGCCTTTGCCTCCGGCCGCCTCTGCCGCTTCCTTCCTCCGTGCAGTTCTGAAGGTTCCGCCGCCGCGACTGAGCCGGATCGGATCTGAGATCCAAGGCGGTTGACTTCTTCTCCCCCGATTCATCTAAGTCCTTTTCTATGATAGTTTCGTTGCATTTTCGCCACCATGTTGCTCCATTTCGTATGCGTAATATGTCAAAATGTTCGCCAAGAGTAGATCATTTCATCTCATTGAATCATATTCATTTGAGCTCATCTTGATGCCATAAATGCTGTTGGAAGAGGGCTATGTGATGTTAGTTTCTGTTTCTTAACAGAACATGCACTTTTGTCATTTTTGCCATCATTGATATGTGCACCCTATGATCTTGAGTCCTACATGTGTTTTTTAATATGCCATGCCATCTTTACAGTGGTGTATGCCATGTATTTTTGTGATCTCTGTGGTGACTAGCACAAGCATGCAAACTAGGCTTCCTGATGTTGCTGATTTCAGCCCCAGTCTTGCTGATATTTTTATGCCATGTTAACTTGATGCTACAGAGAGTTCCATGCATATTTTGAGATACTTAAGTAAGGATGTTTGGAACATATGGTTATGCTCTATCCATCCATGTCTTTGTCTGAAATTATGGAGTGCCATAGCTTAAGTCAATCGAGCTCTACTTTTGCTATAAAATGTTTCCTGGCAGATTGTTTACATGTTATTCAATTTTGGCAAGGTTGTTGTAGTTGATCCGTATGCTATGATGTTGTTCTTGCCATGTATAACTTCTATGCCATGTCTTCTTGATGTATGTATGCTTAGATTATCATGTAATGCTCTGTAGTGAGTGCATCGAGCTCTTAAACATGCCTACTTGTTATCTGTTTTTGTCATGCCCTGTTGTTGAATCATTAACAAAACTTGCTATATTGACATGGGTGCTATTATATTTTCTGATCCTTTTGGCTTATGGTCAGTAAGGGACTTTTTCTATGCTTTGATTAGATTCATTCCATGCCTTATTTTTCTATTATAAGTTCCTGTAGCATGTTGTTTTCTTGCTCCTAACATTGCTTCCTGATGCTGTTTCTGCCATGTTCAGTAATTTCACTAAGTCTGTGAAGCTGATATGTTTTTCACTTTTGCCGTGCTTGTTTGGACCTGTTATGTTGTGAATTAGCCGTAGCTCAGTGTTCATATTTTGTCAAGCATCTTGAGTAGATCACTGCCATGTGCTTTGTTGGTACGGTTGGGTGCAGTAGCCTAATTTCTTGTCGCTTGCTATGTGGCATCATGCTGTTAATGGCAGATTTGTGCCATTCTTGTTTTGCTTGTCATTTGCAAACCGTGCATCCGATTCCGTGATCTTTATATCGATTTCAACCAAATCATCTCATCTTTCCAGCGCATACTTGGTTTGCCTGTTGATGCCTGGTTCATCATTTTCCTTCCGGAGCACGCAGACGCATTGCATATCACATCTCGCATATCATGTCATGTTTTGCATCATGTTGCTTGTGCATTGCACCGTGATTTATTGTGGTTCCTTTGCTTGTGTTCTTGCTTTGGGTAGAGCCGAGACGAGTACGTGAACGAGGAACCTGTTGAGAACGCTACGAGGATCAAGCTTTCGACAACTCCGAGAACTTTGCGTGCAAGATGACCATACCGAAATCACTTCTATCTTTGCTTGCTAGATGCTCGCTTCTTTGCTATGCCTATGCTACGATGCCTATCACTTGCTATATCATGCCACCCATATTGTCATGTCAAACCTCTAACCATCCTTTCCTAGCAAACCGTTGTTTGGCTATGTTACCGCTTGCTCAGCTTCTCTTATAGCGCTGCTAGTTGAAGGTGAAGATAAAGTTTGTTCCTTGTTGAACATGGAGATGTTGTTCCTTGTTGGAACATGGAGATGTTGTTCTTGTTGGAACATATTTACTTGTTGGGGATATCACAATATATCTGCTATAATTAATGCATCTATATACTTGGTAAAGGGTGGAAGGCTCGGCCTTATGCCCGGTGTTTTGTTCCACTCTTGCCACCCTAGTTTCCGCCATACCGTGTTATGTTCCTTGATTTCGCTCCTTACACGGTTAAGTGATTTATGGGACCCCTTGACAGTTCGCTTTGAATAAGACTCTCCAAAGAAGGCCCAACATTGGTTTTACCATTTGCCACCCAAGCCTTTTTCCCCTGGTTTTCGCGAGCCCGAGGGTCATCTTTATTTTAACCCCCACCCCCCTCGACCAGTGCTCTTCGAGTGTTGGTCTCCAAACGAGCAGATCATGGGCCACCACGGGAAACTCGAGGCTTGGTTTTACTCAGAGGATGTCTCATCCGGATGTGCCTCGAGAACGAGATATGTGCAGCTCCTATCGGGATTTGTCGGCACAATCGGGCGGCTTTGCTGGTCTTGTTTTATTGCTGTCGAAATGTCTTGTAGTCCGGATTCCGAGATCGATCGGGTCTTCCCGGAGAAGGAATATCCTTCGCTGACCGTGAGAGCTTATAATGGGTTGTTGGGACACCCCGCAGGTATTATCTTTCAAAGCCGTGCCCGCGTTATGAGGCAGATGGGAATTTGTTAATGTCCGGTTGTAGAAAACCCGGTTGACCTTAATTAAAATACACATCAATCGCTGGTGTAACTGCTGATGGTCTCTTCTCGCGGAGTCCGGAAGTGAACACGGTGTTGGAGTTATGTTTGACGAAGTAGTTCAGATCACTTTGATCGCTACTAGCTTCACGACTGCGTTTTTGCTTCTCTTCTCGCCTCTTTGTGAATGTAGCCACCATATATGCTAGTCGCTGCTGCAGCTCCACCTCACAACTCTGTCCTTCCTATAAGCTTAAATAGTCTTGATCTCGCTGGTGTGAGATTGCCGAGTCCCCGTGACTCACAGATTCTACCAAAACAGTTGCAGGTGCCGACGACGCCAAGCAGTGATGACACAACCGAGCTCAAGTGGGAGTTCGACGAGGAACGTGGTCATTACTATGTGTCTTTTCCCGATGATCAAGAGGGAGCTCAGTTGGGACGATCGGGATCCGTAGCATTTGGGGTATCTTTCTTTATTTTGGTTCCAGAGTCGGACCTTGAGTGTAATCAATGATGGATGTTTATTTATGTATTGTGTGAAGTGGCGATCGTAAGCCAACTATGTATCTCTTTCCTTATGTATTACATGGGTTGTGTGAAGATTACCTCACTTGCGACATTGCTTTCAATGCGGTTATGCTCTAAGTCGTGCTTCTCACACGGGAGATATAGCCGCATCGAGGGCGCTAAGTTGGTAATCGAGCCATCCCCGACTTAGGAGCCCCTCGCTGATTGTTTGTCATGCGTTGTTGAGTCTAGAACAAAAATGTTTTGAGTCTTAGGATTATATATATCGAGAGTAGGATTCTTTTTACTCCCCAATCCCTTCGTCGCTTCTAGTGAGGTCTCCCGACGAGAAGTTTTGACTCTCCTCTCCTCAAATTTCACTAAAAAATTTAGGATCACGCTGGTATCTTGGAATCGCTCCAATGGTTTTGTGACGAGAACATTGTTCTTGGTGCCTCCCCGACATTTAGGGGTTGTGGCGTTGTCCCGGGAGTTGAGCCCGAGGTGTTGTCGCCACAATTTTATCGCTGCAGTTCGAATACCGAGCTTTGCCGACATCGAATCTCTTTGTACAGTTGTTGGTGAGATAACCCCGATAACCCAAAGATCAAGTAGCTCGAGTATTGCCATGACTCAGATAACGGATGCTTTTCAAGGTCGAGGTACACGATTTCAAGGTTTTTGGTTATGTGTTGACGGATGGATACAAATTGATCTAGGTATTGTTAGTTTGGGTGATATATTTTGTGTCCCCGTATCCCCAACACCGATTGCATAACCAGAAAGTTTCGGAGTTTATAGGTGGGTTTCAAGTAGCTCCTAGCATTTCTTCCCGCAGATATTTGGTTTGTGATTGGGTAATCTTACCACTTATTTGTTCCACTATACCTTGTTATTTTTTTCATCAACCCTTAATCAATTGGCTTCTCACCTTACTAGACGGTGATGTTAACTTTGGAATTCATTCGCTCATCCTTGTTCAATGTTTATTGGGAAGACTATATGTTGCAATTTCTATCCGCTGATTCAACTTGTCTATCTGCTCATCAAGTGCTAACGGATGTCACCTCTTCAGATGGCTCCGCCAACGCGCCTCAATCCGAACGCAATGATGGGAGTCACGAACCTCCACCTCCACCTCCGCCCGGAGGCCTCGGCAAGCTATCATGGCAGCCACCAATGCCAATGCTCGATGATTTTGCAACTCTTGCAAGAGCGCACTCAAGGGCAAGGCAATCAAGGAAATCAAGGTCAAGGAAACAACCAGCCGACTTTGCTACCCTCACCGCTTCGCTAATAAGCCAAAGTCTTTCG
>JAHIAM010001116.1:0-66610 GCA_021605205.1 Aegilops longissima | reverse complement strand
TTCTACTTATTTATTTTATTTTGTTTCTACTTATTTATTTTATTTTATTTTTTGCTTTTTATTTATTTTATGAAAATTCTTTTTGCTTTTAATGTTTTGAACAGAAAATACTTTGATAATTTTAGTTGCATAAATTTTATATAATTTTAGTTTCAATAATACTAGAGGTTTATAAAAGCTTTTTAGTTGATTCCTTTAGCTATTAGAGTTTCATTAAAGTTTTCTAGTTCATTCTTTTTTCTATTAGAGTTTCATTAAAGTTTTCTAGTTCATTCTTTTAGTTTATTATTTTTGCTATTAGAGTTTCATAAAAGTTTTTTAGTTCATTCTTTTTTATATTAGTTCATTCTTTGAGCTAAATGACCCTGAAATTGAAAAGCACTTCAGATGAACTCTGAAGTGGTTGAAAACTGGCATGGTATCATCATTTCACCCACATAGCATGTGCTAAAAAGTCGAGAGGGTTACGACAAAAACTGGATGCACTTCGTGTACAAAATGGACAATCTCTTTCGAAGTATTAGGGTTTCGGACGAAAACTCATCTGTTACAAAGGGATTTCATTTTTTTGAACTTATTTGAACTCCAGACTTTTTGTGTGTTCAAAATGAACCATTCAAAGCCACATCATCATTTTTCAACCCTTTCTGACTTCATTTGTTATTTTTTGTCTTCCCATACTGCTTTGGAGGCATGCCGTCTTTTTTGTGCAAACGTTGCAGGTCCTCCCGTGCCTCCGGTGTATCTTTTGTCTTCCCATACACACCCAAGAAGCCTAGCAGGTTCATGCAAAGGTTCTTCGTCACGTGCATCACGTTGATTGAAGAGCGGACCTCTAGGTCTTTCCAGTAGGGTAGGTCCCAAAATATAGATTTCTTTTTCCACATGGGTGTGCGTCCCTCAGCGTCATTTGGAACAGATAGTCTGCCGGGACCCTTTCCAAAGATTACGTGTAAATCATTGACCATAGCAAGTACGTGATCACCTGTCACTACAAAAAAATACACTTCCGTGATGATACGTGTTTGTCACAGTAGGTCGCGTTTTTGTCATGCATGTACATCCATGACAAATTTATGACAGAATCAAGATAGTCATACATGTGCTGTCGTAGAAGTGTTCCATGACATTACCAAAATTATCATCACGGAAGTGTCCACTTCCATGACGATAAATCGCGTCACGTAAGTGCTTTCTTCAAGGGTGACCGACACGCGGCATCCACCGTAACGGAACGCCGTTAAGCTATCGGGTCGGGTTTTGATCCGATAACCTGTTAACAGCCCCGACCAATGGGGAATTTCCACGCGTAAAATTCTTATTGGCCGGACGAAACACGGTCACCGCTGGGTCGAGAGGCGCCTATGATACGTCGATACGCGGCACGGCTCAACAGAGGCCCATTCCTGTGAAAAGGACGGCCCGTTTGACTTGGTCAAAAGGTGGCGGGCCGGCCCATGGAAAGCCCGTTAACGGCCTATTCGCATATAGCCCATTTACAGCCTGCTTGTTGGGGAACGTAGTAATTTCAAAAAATTTCCTACGCACACGCAAGACCATGGTGATGGCATAGCAACGAGAGGGGAGAGTGTATGTCCACGCACTGTGAGACCGTAAGCGGAAGCGCTATAACAACACGGTTGATGTAGTCGACGCCTTCACGATCCGACCGATCCAAGTACCGAACGCACGGCACCTCCGAAGTTCAAAGACACGCTCAGCTCGATGACGATCCCCGGCTCCGATCCAGCAAAGCGCCGGGATGAGTTCCGCCACCGACGGCGTGATGACGATGATAATGTTCCACCGACGCAGGGCTTCACCTAAGCTCCGCGACGATATGACTTCACTCGCGCAGGCTTCGCTTAAGCTCCGCGACGATATGACCGGGTGGAATATGGTGGAGGGGGCACCGACACGCTAAGGAACGATCCGTAGATCAACTTGTGTGTCATGGGGTGCCCCTGCCCCTGATATAAAGGAGCAAAGGGGGGGGGCGGCGGCCCTAGGGAGGGCGCCGAGGAGTCCTACTCCCACCGAGTAGGACTCCCCCTTCCTAGTTGGATTAGGACTTGGGAAGGGGAAGAGGAGGCGCGCCCTCTCTCCTTGTCCTATTCGGACTAGGGGAGGGGCGTGCGGCCTGCCCTGGCCGCCCTCCTCTTCTCCCTTATGGCCCATCAAGGCCCATTGACCCCGGGGTGTTCCGTAACCCCCTGTTCCGTAAAATCCCGCTTTCATCCGAACCTTCCAAGTCCAAACATAGGCTTCCAATATATCAATCTTTATGTCTCGACCATTTCGAGACTCCTCGTCATGTCCGTGATCACATCCGGACTCAACAAACTTCGTACATCAAAACTTATAAACTCATAATAAACTGTCATCGAAACGTTGTTGCGGGACTCTACGGGTTCGAGAACTATGTAGACATGACCTAGAACTATTCTCGGTCAATAACCAATAGCGGACCTGGATGCCCATATTGGCTCCTACATATTCTACGAAGATCTTTATCAGTCAAACCGCATAACAACATACGTTGTTCCCTTTGTCATCGGTATGTTACTTGCCCGAGATTCGATCGCTTCGGTATCCAATACCTAGTTCAATCTCGCTTACGGCAAGTCTCTTTACTCGCTCCGTAATACATCATCTCGTAACTAACTTATTAGTTGCAATGCTTGCAAGGCTTATATGATGTGTATTATCGAGAAGGCCCAGAGATACCTCTCCGACAATCGGAGTGACAAAACCTAATCTCAAATACGCCAACCCAACATGTACCTTTGGAGACACCTGTAGTACTCCTTTATAATCACCTAGTTACGCCAGACGCTTGGTAGCACCAAAGTGTTCCTCCGTAAACGGAGTTGCATAATCTCATAGTTATCGGAACATGTATAAGTCATGAAGAAAGCAATAGCAGTATACTAAACGATCAAGTGCTAGGCTAACGGAATGGGTCATGTCAATCACATCATTCTCCTAATGATGTGATCCCATTAATCAAATAACAACACATGTCTATGGTTAGGAAACATAACCATCTTTTATTAATGAGCTAGTCAAGTAGAGGCATACTAGTGACTATATGTTTGTCTATGTATTCACGCATGTATTATGTTTCCGGTTAATACAATTCTAGCATGAATAATAAACATTTATCATGATATAAGGAAATAAATAATAACTTTATTATTGCCTCTAGGCATATTTCCTTCAGCCTCCCACTTGCACTAGAGTCAATAATCTAGTTCACATCGCCATGTGATTTAACACCAATATTCATATCTCAGATATGATTAACACCCATAGTTCACATCGTCATGTGACCAACACCCAAAGGTTTACTAGAGTCAATTAATCTAGTTCACATCGCTATGTGATTAACACCCAAAAGAGTACTAAGGTGTGATCATGTTTTGCTCGTGAGAGAATTTTAGTCAACGGTCTGGCTACATTCAGAGCCGTAAGTATTTTGCAAATTTCTATGTCTACAATTCTCTCGCACGGAGCTACTCTAGCTAATTGCTCCCACTTTCAATATGTATCCAGATTGGGACTCAGAGTCATCTAGATTAGTGTTAAAACTTGCATCGGCGTAACCCTTTACTTACCTAACCTTTTTCACTTCCATAATCGAGAAACATATCCTTATTCCACTAAGGATAATTTTGACCGCTGTCCATTGATCTACTCCTAGATCACTATTGCACCCCTTGCTGCTTAGTGGTAGGGTATGCAATAGATCTGTACACAGCATGACATACTTTATAGAACCTATGGCTGATGCATAGGGAATGACTTTCATTCTCTTTCTATCTTCTCGCCGTGGTCGGGTTTTTGAGTCTTACTCAATCTCACACCTTGTAACACAGGCAAGAACTCTTTCTTTGACTGTTCCATTTTGAACTACTTCAAAATCTTGTCAAGGTATGTATTCATTGAAAAACTTATCAAGCGTCTTGATCTATCTCTATAGATCTTGATGCTCAATATGTAAGCAGCTTCAACGAGGTCTTTCTTTGAAAAAAAAAACCCTTTCAAACACTCCTTTATGCTTTGCAGAATAATTCTACATTATTTCCGATCAACAATATGTCATTCACATATACTTATCAGAAAGGCTGTAGTGCTCCCACTCACTTTCTTGTAAATACAGGCCTTTCCAAAAGTCTGTATAAAATCATATGCTTTAATCAACACATCAAAGCGTATATTCCAACTCCGAGATGCTTGCACCAGTCCATTGATGAATCGCTGGAGCTTGCACATTTTGTTAGCACCTTTAGGATTGACAAAATCTTCTGGTTGCATCATATACAACTCTTCTTTAAGAAAACCATTAAGGAATGCAGTTTTGACATCCATTTGCCAGATTTCATAAAATGTGGCAATTGCTAACATGATTCGGACAGACTTTTAAGCATCGATACAAGTGAGAAAATCTCATTGTATTCAACATCTTGAACTTTGTCTAAAACCTTTTCGACAAGTCTAGCTTTGTAGATAGTAATACTACTATCAAGATTCTGTCTTCCTCTTGAAGATCCATTTATTTAACATGGCTTGCTGATCATCGAGCAAGTCAATCAAAGTCCATACTTTTGTTCTCATACATGGATCATATCTCAGATTTTATGGCCTCAACCCATTTCACGGAATCTGGGCTCATCATCGCTTCCTCATAGTTCGTGAGGTTCATCATGGTCTAGTAACATGATTACCGCATTCACTCTGGTGCGGATCTTACTCGAAGACCTACGAGGTTCGGTAGCAACTTGATCTGAAGTTTCATGATCATCATCATTAACTTCCTCACTAATTGGTGTAGGAATCACCGGAACTGATTTCTGTGATGAACTACTTTCCAATAAGGGAGAAGGTACAATTACCTCATCAAGTTCTACTTTCCTCCTGAAGGAAATATGCCCTAGAGGCAATAATAAAGTTATTATTTATTTCCTTATATCATGATAAATGTTTATTATTCATGCTAGAATTGTATTAACCGGAAACATAATACATGTGTGAATACATAGACAAACAGAGTGTCACTAGTATGCCTCTACTTGACTAGCTCGTTAATCAAAGATGGTTATGTTTCCTAACCATAGACATGAGTTGTCATTTGATTAATGGGATCACATCATTAAGAGAATGATCTGATTGACATGACCCATTCCGTTAGCCTAGCACTTGATCGTTTAGTATGTTGTTATTGCTTTCTTCATGACTTATACATGTTCCTCGTAACTATGAGATTATGCAACTCCTGCTACCGGAGGAACACTTTGGTGCTACCAAACGTCACAACGTAATCGGGTGATTATAAAGGAGTACTACAGGTGTCTCCAAAGGTACATGTTGGGTTGGCGATTTCGAGATTAGGTTTTGTCACTCCGATTGCTCGGAGAGGTATCTCTGGCCTCTCGGTAAATGCACATCACTATAAGCCTTGCAAGCAATGTAGCTAATGAGTTAGTTACGGAATGATGCATTACGAACGAGTAAAGAGACTTGCCGGTAACGAGATTGAACTAGGTATTGATACCGACGATCAAATCTCGGCAAGTAACATACCGATGACAAAGGAACAAAGTATGTTGTTATGCGGTTTGACCGATAAAGATCTTCAGAGAATATGTAGGAGCCAATATGGGCATCCAGGTTCCGCTTATTGGTTATTGACCGAGAATAGTTCTAGGTCATGTCTACATAGTTCTCGAACCCGTAGGGTCCGCACGCTTAAGGTTTCATGATGCTTATATTATGAGTTTATGAGTTTTGATGTACCAAGGAGTTCGGAGTCCCGGATGAGATCGGGACATGACGAGGAGTCTCAAATGGTCGAGACGTAAAGATTGATATATTGGACGACTATATTCGAGTTCGGAAAGGTTCCAATGATTCGGTATTTTTCGAGTACCGAGAGTTACGGAATTCGCCGGGAGAAGTATTGGGCCTTATTGGGCCCTGCGGGAAAGAGAGAGGGCTGCCTAGGCAGGCCGCCGCGCCCCCAAGGCCTAGTCCGAATTGGACTAGGGAGGGCCGCACCCCTTTCTCCTTTCCCTTCCTTCTCTCCTACTCCTACTAGGAAAGGAGGAGTCCTACTCCCGTGGGAGTAGGACTCCCCTTGCGCGCCTCCTCCTTGGCCGCCCTCCCTTGCTCCTTTATATACGGGGCAGGGGGCACCCCATGACACACAAGTTGATCTACGGATCGCTCTCAGCCGCAGCGGTGCCCCTCCACCATATTCCACTTCGGTCATATCGTCACGAGCTTAGGCGAAGCCCTCGCGCCGGTGAAGTCATATCGTCATGAGCTTAGGCGAAGCCCCGCGCCGGTGGAGCATCATCATCGCTACCACGCCGTCGTGCCGACGGAACTCATCGCCGACGCTTTGCTGGATCGAGCCCGGGATCGCCATCGAGCTGAACGTGTGCTGAACTCAGAGGTGACGACGCTCGGTACTTGATCGGTCGGATCGTGAAGACGCACGACTACATCAACCGCGTTGTTATAACGCTCCGCTTTCGGTCTCACGAGGGTACGTGGGCATACATTCTCCTCTCGCGCTATGCCATCACCATGGTCTTGCGTGCGTAGGAAATTTTTGAAATTACTACGCTTCCCAACAAAGGGCATCCGAGCCTGGTTTTATGCGTTGATGTCATATGCACGAGTAGAACACAAGTGAGTTGTGGGCGATATAAGTCATACCGCTTACCAGCATGTCATACTTTGTTCGGCGGTATTGTGAGATGAAGCGCCCGACCGACATTACGCCAGACGCTTACGCGAGACTGGTTTCACCGCCGAGCACTAGTTGCTTAAAGGTGACCGGCGGTGTCCGTTTCTCTCACTTTAGTTGATCGAGTGGCTACGCCCGTCCTTGCGAAGGTTAAAACAGCACCAACTTGACAAACTATCGCTGTGGTTTTGATGCGAGGTAAGAACGGTTCTTGCTCAGCCCGTAGCAGCCACGTAAAACTTGCAACAACAAAGTAGAGGACGCCTAACTTGTTTTTGCAGGGCATGTTGTGATGTGATGTGGTCAAGACGTGATGCTATATTGTATGAGATGATCATGTTTTGTAACCGAAGTTATCGGCAATCGGCAGGAGCCATATGGTTGTCGCTTATTGTATGAATGCAAAGCCATGTAATTGCTTTACTTTATCACTAAGCAGTAGCGATAGTCGAGAAGCAATAGTTGGCGAGACGACAACGATGCTACGATGGAGATCAAGGTGCCGCTACCGTGACGATGGTGATCATGACGGTAAGCTTCGCGATGGAGATCACAAGCACAAGATGATGATGACCATATCATATCACTTATATTGATTGCATGTGATGTTTATCCTTTATGCATCTTATCTTGCTTTGATTGACGGTAGCATTATAAGATGATCTCTCACTAAAATTATCAAGAAGTGTTCTCCCGAGTATGCACCGCTATGAAAGTTCTTCGTGCCGAGACACCACGTGATGATCGGGTGATAGGCTCTACGCTCAAATACAACGGTGCAAAATAGTTACACGCGAATACTCAAAGTTAAACTTGACGAGCCTAGCATATAACAGATATGGCCTCGAACACGGAGACCGAAGGTTGAACGTGAATCATATAGTAGATATGATCAACATAATGATGTTCACCATTGAAACTACTCCATCTCACGTGATGATCGGACATGGTTTAGTTGAATTGATCACGAATCACTTAGATGACTAGAGAGATGTCTATCTAAGTGGGGTTCTTAAGTAATATGATTAATTGAACTTTAATTTATCATGAACTTAGTCCCGTAGTATTTTGCAAATTATGTTGTAGATCAATAGCTCGCGTTGTTGCTTTCTATATGATTATTTTAATGTGTTCCTAGAGAAAATTGTATTGAAAAATGTTAGTAGCAATGTTGCGGATTGGATCCGTGATCTGAGGTTTATCCTCATTGCTGCACAGAAGAATTATGTCCTTGATGCACCGCTAGGTGACAGACCTGTTGCAAGAGCAAGATGCAGACGTTATGAACATTTGGCTAGCTCAATATGATGACTACTTGGTAGTTTAGTGCACCATGCTTAAACAGCCTAGAATCGGGACTTCAAAGACGTTTTGAACGTCATGGACCATATGAGATGTTCCAGGAGTTGAAGTTAATATTTCAAGCAAATACCCGAGTTGAGAGATATGAAGTCTCCAACAAGTTCTATAGCTAAAAGATGGAGGAGAATCGCCAACTAGTGAGCATGTGCTCAGATTGTCCGGGTACTACAATCGCTGAATCAAGTGGGAGTTAATCTCCCGATAAGATAGTGATTGACAGAATTTCTAGTCACCATCACTAAGTTACTAGAACTTCATGATGAACTATAGTATGCAAGGATGACGAAAACGATTCCCGAGCTCTTCGTGATGTTGAAATCGACGAAGGTAGAAATCGAGAAAGAGCATCAAGTGTTGATGATTGAGAAGACCACTAGTTTCAAGGAAAGGGCAAAGGGAAAGAAAGGGGAACTTCAAGTAGAATGACAAGCAAGTTGTCACTCCCACGAAGAAACCCAAAGCTGGACCAAAGCCTGAAACTGAGTGCTTCTACTGCATAGGAAATGGTCACTGGAAACGGAAATACCCGAGATATTTGGTGGATAAGAAGGATGGCAAAGTGAACAAGGGTATATTTGATATACAGGTTATTGATGTGTGCTTTACTAGTGTTTATAGTAGCCCCAGTATTTGATACTTGTTCGGTTGCTAAGATTAGTAACTCAAACAGGAGTTACGTATAAACAGAGACTAGTTGAAGGGAAGTGACGATGAGTGTTGGAAGTAGTTCCAAGATTGATATGATCATCATCGCACACTCCCTATACTATCGAGATTAGTGTTTATAGTAGCCCCGAGTATTTGATACTTGTTCGTTGCTAAGATTAGTAACTCAAACAGGAGTTACGTAATAAAATGAAACTAGTTGAAGGGCAAGAACGATGAGTGTTGGAAGTAGTTCCAAGATTGATATGATCATCATCGCACACTCCCTATACTATCGGGATTAGTGTTGAACCTAAATAAATGTTATTTGGCGCTTATGCTGAGCATGGATATGATTTGATCATGTTTATTGCAATACGCTTATTCATGTAAGTTAGAGAATAATTATTGTTCTGCTTACATGAATAAAACCTTCTATGGTCATACACCCAATGAAAATGGTTTGTTGATCTCGATCGTGTGATACACATATTCATAATATTGAAACCAAAAGATGTAAAGTTAATAATGATAGTGCAATTTATTTGTGGCACTGCCGCTTGGGGTCATATCGGTGTAAAGCGATGAAGAAACTCCATAAAGATGGATTTTCAAATCACTTGGTTATGAATCATTTGATGCTTGCGTAACCGCGCCGCTTGGGCAAGATGACTAAAACTCCGCTCTTCGAATAATGGAACAAGCTACTGACTTATTGGAAATAATACATACCGATGTATGCGATCCAATGAGTGTTGATGCTCGTGGCAAGTATCGTTATTTTCTAACCTTCACATGATGATTTGAGCAGATATGGGTATATCTACTTGATGAAACATAAGTCTGAAATAGTTGAAAGGTTCAAAGAATTTCAGAGTGAAGTGGAAAATCATCGTAATAAGAAAATAAAGTTTCTGCGATCTGATCGCAAGACGAATAATTGAGTTACGAGTTTGGTCTTCAATTAAAATAATGTGAATAGTTTCACAGCTCACGCCACCGGAACACCACAATGTTATGGTGTGTCCGAACGTCAGAATCAAGACTTTATTGGATATGATGCGATCTATGATGTCTCTTATCGGTTTACCACTATCATTTTGGGGTTATGCATTAGAGACAGCTGCATTCACGCTTAAAAGGGCACCATTAAATCCGCTGAGACGACACCGTATGAACTATGGTTTAGCAGTAAACCTAAGCCGTCGCTTTCTTAAAAGTTTGAGTTGTGATGCTTATGTGAAAAAGTTTTCACCGATAAGATCGAACCCAAATCGGAAAAGTGCGCTTCATAGAATACCCAAAGGAAACTGTTGGGTACCCTTCTATCACAGATCCAAAGGCAAAACATTCGTTGTTAAGAATGGATACTTTCTAGAGAAGGAGTTTCTCTCGAAAGAAGTGAGTGGGAGGAAAGTAGAACTTGATGAGGTAATTGTACCTTATCCCTTATTGGAAAGTAGTTCATCACGTAAATCAGTTCCGTGATTCCTACGCCAATTAGTGAGGAAGTTAATGATGATGATCATGAAACTTCAGATCAAGTTGCTACCAAACCTCGAGGTCTTCCAGAGTAAGATCCGCACTGTGGTGGTACGGTAATCATGTTCGGAAGTCATGTTACTAGACCATGATGAACCTACGAACTATGAGGAAGCGATGATGAGCCCAGATTCGCAAAATGGCTTGAGGCCATGAAATCTGAGATAGGATCCATGTATAAGAACAAAGTATGGACTTTGATTGACTTGCTCGATGATCAGCAAGCCATGTTAAATAAATGGATCTTCAAGAGGAAGACAGATGTCGATAGTAGTGTTACTATCTACAAAGCTAGACTTGTCGAAAAAGGTTTTAGACAAAGTTCAAGATGTTGAATACAATGAGATTTTCTCACTTGTATCGATGCTTAAAAGTCTGTCCGAATCATGTTAGCAATTGCCACATTTTATGAAATCTGGCAAATGGATGTCAAAACTGCATTCCTTAATGGTTTTCTTAAAGAAGAGTTGTATATGATGCAACCGTAAGATTTTGTCAATCCTAAAGGTGCTAATAAAATGTGCAAGCTCCAAATGATCCATCAATGGACTGCAAGCATCTCGAGTTGGAATATACGCTTTGATGTGTTGATCAAAGCATATGATTTTATACATACTTTTGGAAAGGCCTGATTTACAAGAAAGTGAGTGGAGCACTACAGCCTTTCTCGATAAGTATATGTGAATGACATATTGTTGATCGGAAATAATGTAGAATTATTCTGCAAAGCATAAAGGAGTGTTTGAAAGGAGTTTTTTCAAAGAAAGACCTGGTGAAGCTGCTTACATATTGAGCATCAAGATCTATAGAGATAGATCAAGACGCTTGATATGTTTTTCAATGAATACATACCTTGACAAGATTTTGAAGTAGTTCAAAATGGAACAATCAAAGAAAGAGTTCTTGCCTGTGTTACAAGGTGTGAGATTGAGTAAGACTCAAAACCCGACCACGGCAGAAGATAGAAAGAGAATGAAAGTCATTCCCTATGCATCGACATAGGTTCTATAAAGTATGTCATGTCAGGTACTGATCTATTGCATACCCTACCACTAAGCTTGGCAAGGAGTGCAATAGTGATCTAGGAGTAGATCAATGGACAGCGGTCAAAATTATCCTTAGTAGAATAAGGATATGTTTCTATTATGGAAGTGAAAAAGGTTCGTCGTAAAGGGTTACGCCGATGAAAGTCTTAACACTAATCTAGATGACTCGAGTCTCAATCTGGATACATATTGAAAGTGGGAGCAATTAGCTAGAGTAGCTCCGCAGAGAATTGTAGACATAGAAATTTGTAAAATACTTATGGCTCTGAATGTGACAGACCCGCTGACTAAAATTATCTCACAAGCAAAACATGATCACACCTTAGTACTCTTTGGGTGTTAATCACATAGCGATGTGAACTAGATTATCGACTCTAGTAAACCCTTTGGGTGTTGGTCACATGTCGATGTGAACTATGGGTGTTAACCACATATAGATGTGAACTATTGATGTTAAATCACATGGCGATGTGAACTAGATTATTGACTCTAGTGCAAGTGGGAGACTGAAGGAAATATGCCCTAGAGGCAATAATAAAGTTATTATTTATTTCCTTATATCATGATAAATGTTTATTATTCATGCTAGAATTGTATTAACCGGAAACATAATACATGTGTGAATACATAGACAAACAGAGTGTCACTAGTATGCCTCTACTTGACTAGCTCGTTAATCAAAGATGGTTATGTTTCCTAACCATAGACATGAGTTGTCATTTGATTAACCGGATCACATCATTAGGAGAATGATCTGATTGACATGACCCATTCCGTTAGCCTAGCACTTGATCGTTTATTATGTTGTTATTGCTTTCTTCATGACTTATACATGTTCCTGTAACTATGAGATTACGCAACTCCTGCTTACCGGAGGAACACTTTGGTGCTACCAAACGTCACAACGTGAATCGGGTGATTATAAAGGAGTACTACAGGTGTCTCCAAAGGTACATGTTGGGTTGGCGATTTCGAGATTAGGTTTTGTCACTCCGATTGTCGGAGAGGTATCTCTGGGCCTCTCGGTAAATGCACATCACTATAAGCCTTGCAAGAAATGTAGCTAATGAGTTAGTTACGGAATGATGCATTACGAACGAGTAAAGAGACTTGCCGGTAACGAGATTGAACTAGTTATTTGATACCGACGATCAAATCTCGGCAAGTAACATACCGATGACAAAGGGAACAAAGTATGTTGTTATGCGGTTTGACCGATAAAGATCTTCGAGAATATGTAGGAGCCAATATGGGCATCCAGGTTCCGCTTATTGGTTATTGACCGAGAATAGTTCTAGGTCATGTCTACATAGTTCTCGAACCCGTAGGGTCCGCACGCTTAAGGTTTCATGGCGATGCTTATATTATGAGTTTATGAGTTTTGATGTACCGAAGGAGTTCGGAGTCCCGGATGAGATCGGGACATGACGAGGAGTCTCAAATGGTCGAGACGAAAGATCGATATATTGACGACTATATTCGAGTTCGGAAAGGTTCCAATGATTCGGTATTTTTCGAGTACCGAGAGTTACGGAATTCGCCGGGAGAAGTATTGGGCCTTATTGGGCCCTGCGGGAAAGAGAGAGGGGCTGCCTAGGCAGGCCGCCGCTTCTCAAGGCCTAGTCCGAATTGGACTAGGGAGGGCCGCACCCCTTTCTCCTTTCCCCTTCCTTCTCTCCTACTCCTACTAGGAAAGGAGGAGTCCTACTCCCGTGGGAGTAGGACTCCCCTTGGCGCGCCTCCTCCTCCTGGCCGCCCTCCCTTGCTCCTTTATATACGGGGCAGGGGGCACCCCATGACACACAAGTTGATCTACGGATCGCTCTTTAGCCGTGTACGTGCCCCTCCACCATATTCCACTTCGTCATATCGTCACGGAGCTTAGGCGAAGCCCCGCGCCGGTGAAGTCATATCGTCATGAGCTTAGGCGAAGCCCCGCGCCGGTGGAGCATCATCATCGCTACCACGCCGTCAGGTTGACGGAACTCATCGCCGACGCTTTGCTGGATCGGAGCCCGGGATCGCCATCGAGCTGAACGTGTGCTGAACTCGGAGGTGACGACGCTCGTACTTGGATCGGTCGGATCGTGAAGACGCATTTACTACATCAACCGTGTTGTTATAACGCTCGCGCCGGGTTCACGAGGGTACGTGGGCATACACTCTCCCTCTCGTTGCGATGCCATCACCATGGTCTTGCGTGTGCGTAGGAAATTTTTGAAATTACTACGTTTCCCAACACCTCCCACTCACTTCTTTCGAGAGAAACTTCTTCTCTAGAAAGGATCCATCTTAGCAACGAAAAACTTGCCTTCGGATCTGTGATAGAAGGTGTACCCAATAGTTACCTTTGGGTATTCTATGAAGACGCACTTCTCCGATTTGGGTTCGAGCTTATCAGGTGAAAACTTTTTCACATAAGCATCACAACTCCAAACTTTTAAGAAACGACAGCTTAGGTTTATCGTTAAACCATAGTTCATACGGTGTCGCCTCAACGGATTTAGATGGTGCCCTATTAAACGTGAATGCAACTGTCTCTAATGCATAACCCCAAAACGATATTGGTAAATCAGTAAGAGACATCATTGATCGCACCATATCAAAATAAAGTACGGTTACGACGCTCGACACACCATAACGCTGTGGTGTTCCGTGGCGGTGCTGTGAAACTATTCCACATTGTTTTAATTGAAGACAAAACTCAGAACTCAAATATTCATCTCCATGATCAGATCGCAGAAACTTTATTTTCTTGTTGCGATGATTTTCCACTTCACTCTGAAATTCTTTGAACCTTTCAACTATTTCAGACTTATGTTTCATCAAGTAGATATACCCATATCTACTCAAATCATCTTGTGAAGGTCGAAAAATAACGATACTTGCCACGAGCATCAACACTCATTGATCGCATACATCGGTATATATGTGTTATTTCCAACAAGTCAAGAGCTTGTTCCATTGTTCCGAGAACGGAGTTTTAGTCATCTTGCCCAAAAGGCACGGTTCGCAAGCATCAAATGATTCATAACCAAGTGATTCCAAAAATCCATCCTTATGGAGTTTCTTCATGCGCTTTATACCGATATGACCCAAACGGCAGTGCCACAAATAAATTGCACTATCATTATTAACTTTACATCTTTTTGGTTTCAATATTATGAATATGTGTATCACACGATCGAGATCCAACAAACCATTTTTATTGGGTGTATGACCATAGAAGGTTTTATTCATGTAAATAGAACAATAATTATTTTCTAACTTACATGAATAACCGTATTGCAATAAACATGATCAAATCATATTCATGCTCAACGCAAACGCCAAATAACATTTATTTAGGTTCAACACTAATCCCGATAGTATAGGAGTGTGCGATGATGATCATATCAGTCTTGGAACTACTTCCAACACTCATCGTCACTTCCCTTCAACTAGTTTCTGTTTATTCTCAGAACTCCTGTTTCGAAGTTACTAATCTTAGCAACCTAACAAGTATCAAATACTCGGGGCTACTATAAACACTAATCCCGAGAGTATAGGGAGTGTGCGATGATGATCATATCAATCTTGGAACTACTTCCAACACTCATCGCACTTCCCTTCAACTAGTCTCTGCTTATTCAGAACTCCTGTTTCGAAGTTACTAATCTTAGCAACCGGACAAGTATCAAATACTGTGGGCTACTATAAACACTAGTAAAGCACACATCAATAACCTGTATATCAAATATACCCTTGTTCACTTTGCCATCCTTCTTATCCACCAAATATTTGGGGTATTTCCTTCCAAAGGACCATTTCCTATGCAGTGTAAGCACTCAGCCAGGCTTTGGTTCAACTTTTGGGTTTCTTCGTGGAGTGACAACTTACTTGTCATTCTACTTGAAGTTCCCCTTCTTTCCCTTTGCCCTTTCTTGAAACTAGTGGTCTTGTCAATCATCAACACTTGATGCTTTTTCTTGATTTCTACCTTCGCGATTTCAACATCACGAAGAGCTCGGGAATCGCTTTTCGCCATCCCTTGCATACTATAGTTCATCACGAAGTTCTAGTAACTTAGTGATGGTGACTAGAGAATTCTGTCAATCACTATCTTATCTCGAAGATTAACTCCTACTTGATTCAAGCGATTGAAGTACCTGCATAATCTGAGCACATGCTCACTAGTTGAGCGATTCTCCTCCATCTTTTAGCTATAGAACTTGTTGGAGACTTCATATCTCTCAACTCGGTATTTGCTTGAAATATTAACTTCAACTCCTGGAACATCTCATATGGTCCATGACGCTCAAAACGCCTTTGAAGTCCCGATTCTAAGCCAAGTACATGGTGCACTAAACTATCAAGTAGTCATCATATTGAGCTAGCCAAACGCTCATAACGCCCTGATTTTGCTCTTGCAATAGGTCTATCACCTAGCGTGCATCAAGGACATAATTCTTCAGCAGCAATGAGGATAAACCTCAGATCACGGATCCAATCCGTATCATTGCTACTAACATCTTTCAACATAATTTCTCTAGGAACATATCAAAACAAACATATGAAAGCAACAACGCGAGCTATTGATCTACAACATAATTTTGCAAAATACTACCAGGACTAAGTTCATGATAAATTAAAGTTCAATTAATCATATTACTTAGAACTCCCACTTAGATAGACATCCTCTAATCCTCTAAGTGATTACGTGATCCATATCAACTACACCATGTCCGATCGTCACGTGAGATGGAGTAGTTTCAACAGTGAACATCAATATGTTGATCATATCTACTATATGATTCACGCCGACCTTTCGGTCTGCGTGTTCCGAGGCCATATCTGTTATATGCTAGGCTCGCAAGTTTAACCTGAGTATTCGCTGCGCGCAACTGTTTTGCACCCGCTGTATTTGAACGTAGAGCCTATCACACCCGATCATCACGCGGTGTCTCAAAGACGAAGAACTTTCGCAACGGTGCATACTGTGGAGAACACTTCTTGATAATTTTAGTGAGAGATCATCTTATAATGCTACCGCAATCAAAGCAAGATAAGATGCATAAAGGATAAACATCACATGCAATCAATATAAGTGATATGATATGGCCATCATCATCTTGTGCTTGTGATTCCATCTCCAAGCACCGCCATGATCACCATTGTCACCGGCGCGACACCTTGATCTCCATCGAGCATCGTTGTCGCTTCGCCAACTATTGCTTCTACGACTATCGCTATCGCTTAGTGATAAAGTAAAGCAATTACATGGCTTCTGCATTTCATACAATAAAGCGACAACCATATGGCTCCTGCCAGCTTGTCGATAACTTCGCTTACAAAACATGATCATCTCATACAATAAATATAGCATCATGTCTTGACCATATCACATCACAACATGCCCTGCAAAACAAGTTAGACGCCCTCTACTTTGTTGTTGCAAGTTTTACGTGGCTGCTACGGGCTGAGCAAGAACCGTTTTACCTACGCATCAAAACCACAACGATAGTTTGTCAAGTTGGTGCTGTTTTAACCTTCGCAAGGACCGGGCGAGCCACACTCGGTTCAACTAAAGTGAGAGAAACAGACACCCGCCGGTCACCTTTGAGCAACGAGTGCTCAAGCGGTGAAACCAGTCTCGCAGTGTGTACGCGTAATGTCGGTCCGGCCGCTTCATCTCACAATACCGCTGAACCAAAGTATGACATGCTGGTAAGCAGTATGACTTATATCGCCCACAACTCACTTGTGTTCTACTCTGCATATGACATCAACGATAAAACCAGGCTCGATGCCACTGTTGGGGAACGAGTAATTTCAAAAATTTCCACGCACACGCAAGACCATGGTGATGGCATAGCAACGAGAGGAGAGTGTATGTCCACGCACTGTGAGACCGTGAAGCGGAAGCGCTATAACAACGCTGTTGATGTAGTCGACGCCTTCACGATCCGACCGATCCAAGTACCGAACGCACGGCACCTCCGAGTTCAGCACACGCTCAGCTCGATGACGATCCCCGGCCCGATCCAGCAAAGCGCCGGGATGAGTTCCACAAGACGACGGGCAGGACGATGATGATGTTCCACCGACGCAGGGCTTCGCTTAAGCTCCGCGACGATATGACTTCACCGCGCAGGGCTTCGCTTAAGCTCCGCGACGATATGACCGGGCGGAATATGGTGGAGGGGGCACCGCACACGGCTAAGGAACGATCCGTAGATCAACTTGTGTGTCATGGGGTGCCCCTGCCCTCAGATATAAAGGAGCAAAGGGGGGGGGCGGCCGGCCCTAGGAGGCGCTGCCGAGGAGTCCTACTCCCACCGAGTAGGACTCCCTTTCCTAGTTGGATTAGGACTTGGGGAAGGGGAAGAGGAGGGGCCGCCTCTCCTTGTCCTATTCGGACTAGGGGAGGCGCGGCCTGCCCCGGCCGCCCTCCTCTCTCCCTTATGGCCCATCAAGGCCCATTGACCTCGGGGTTCCGTAACCCCTGTTCCTAGAAATCCCGCTTTCATCCGAACCTTCCAAGTCCAAACATAGGCTTCCAATATATCAATCTTTATGTCTCGACCATTTCGAGACTCCTCGCCATGTCCGTGATCACATCCGGACTCAACAAACTTCGCACATCAAAACTTATAAACTCATAATAAACTGTCATCAAACGTTGTTGCGTATGGACCCTACGGGTTCGAGAACTATGTAGACATGACCTAGAACTATTCTCGTCAATAACCAATAGCGGACCTGGATGCCCATATTGGCTCCTACGTATTCTACGAAGATCTTTATCGGTCAAACCGCATAACAACATACGCTGTTCCCTTTGTCATCGGTATGTTATTTGCCCGAGATTCGATCGCCGGTATCCAATACCTAGTTCAATCTCGCTATCGCAAGTCTCTTTACTCGCTCCGTAATACATCATCTCGTAACTAACTTATTAGTTGCAATGCTTGCAAGGCTTATATGATGTGTATTACCGAGAAGGCCCAGAGATACCTCTCCGACAATCGGAGGACAAAACCTAATCTCAAATACGCCAACCCAACATGTACCTTTGGAGACACCTGTAGTACTCCTTTATAATCACCCAGCTTACGCCAGGACGCTTGGTAGCACCCAAAGTGTTCCTCCGTAAACGGAGTTGCATAATCTCATAGTTATCGAAACATGTATAAGTCATGAAGAAAGCAATAGCAAGATACTAAACGATCAAGTGCTAGGCTAACGGAATGGGTCATGTCAATCACATCATTCTCCTAATGATGTGATCCCATTAATCAAATAACAACACATGTCTATGGTTAGGAAACATAACCATCTTTGATTAATGAGCTAGTCAAGTAGAGGCATACTAGTGACTATATGTTTGTCTATGTATTCACACATGTATTATGTTTCCGTTAATACAATTCTAGCATGAATAATAAACATTTATCATGATATAAGGAAATAAATAATAACTTTATTATTGCCTCTAGGGCATATTTCCTTCATCGCTAACCCAAGGCCCGTTACGCCTATCCGAATTAGGCCCAAGAGCGCTATCCGGCCATCCAATATGATTCCACCCTGCTTACTTCCGCCCATGTATGGCCCATGACGCCTTTCGCCCATATGAGGCCCTATGTAACTCTTGGCCTATTAACGCCTGTGGTGAAACTGGCCCGTAATGAACAAAGGTATCACTTTACACCCATTAACGGCCCGTGGTGAAACTGGTCTGAATGAACAAAGGTATCACTTTATACCCATTAATCGCCTCATATTCCGCTAATGTTTCCAACCCATGTTATCTTTCGCCTTTTCAGAGACCATTTATTCTGGGCTCATTTCAGATTCGCTTACTTACGGCCCACATCGCTATTTTCGCTTAGGGCCAAATTCAGCCTGTGGTTACAATGCCCGCTTGTGGTCCGTTAATACGCTGGGCCATTTTCATAGTGTCATCAACACGGTTTATTAACGATGGCCCGCTACGGTCGGCCCATGAAAGAACGATTCCAACTCTAGCCCGCTTACGCACCATAATGCGGTCTCGTTATTGGCCCATGTTTCATTAATCGATCATACGCCCGTGATAAGGCCCATTGATGATACGGCCCGTAGAAGGCCCATTGTTTCTACGGCCCGTAGAAGGCCTACTGTTTCTATGACCCGTAGAAGGCCCACTGTTTCTATGGCCCGTAGGAGGCCCAGTGTCAATAAAGTAAATATTAGCCCATGGTTATTGTGGCCTAGTTTTAAAAATAGGTTATTGCAGCCACTAGCTAACCGCGGAAAAGAACCGCAATGACCACAAGCAAACAAATAAACAAGACAACAAGGAAATAAATAAGCAAGCAACTAACGCTAGGCTATCATGGCTATTACATATATTACATCCACTGGCATCAAAGTTTGCCACCAAAGGCAAATATAGGGAACAAAGCAGCATATCATATACATTAGCCATCAAAATTGGCCACCAAAGGTAAATAAACGCTGCAGAAAACAAGAGCATAATCAAACAACTTCGTAAGAGCTCAAGAAACATTATCCTGGGTATCCACCATGTCGGCAATAAGATTAGCAAGCTGATTAGCTTTGTCCTGCTTACGCTAAAATCCTCCAACACTTGTCGTTGCACCGTAAAGTATGCATCCGAATGCTCCACGACTTCCGCAGTCCTTCCGCTTCTTGTCGCAGCACAGCTGATCGATGTCTTTCAGCTTGTAGTTGAGACTCAAGAAACCGAACTGATTCAGATAGTGAGTTTGAATAGCTTGTGCAAGCGGTAGTGGCCAGTAACTCCAACACTAAACCAAGACAGGATGTGTCACTATCCTAGTATATGAAACTCATTTCGGTGAACCAGTTCATTAGTAAGGTGGACGGGATTAAACTACCAAGTCTTCTATTGCCAAGTACTAGTACATAATAAAAGCATCAAACAAACATATATCTATGTCCTATGGTAGCAATGGAATCTTAAATTAGAACAGTTGTTCTTCAGGTTTAGGCACTTGTTCTACATGAAGAGAGTACAAGAAGACGCAAGAATATAATACTTAAAAATAGAAAATGAGCTCATAGACCTTACCACATTCTTGGTTCGGGACCAAGATGTAATAAGGCATTCCTACCATCGCCCAAAGAATGTGTCTTAGGAGAACGTAAGGGAATTTGATGAGTTTCTTTGCCGGTGAAGTACGCTTTTCTTCAGTGTAGTTCCGATATCGCCACCAAGCATTCTTGAAGATAGCAGAGGTATTAGCAAAGGTTACCTCATCCTGAGTTTCCAAATCGGTCCTTCTATAGAGAAAAATGGGAAAATTTGCTGTATTATAACCATCATGGAGGTAGGATGTATGGGACGAAGCAAAGTAATTGCCATGAATAACATTACTTAAACATAACTCCCGGACAAACACCTGAATCGGCATTTTCCTTCATCTTCAAGATAATATTTCCAAGATGGGAAGATACGCACATATGATTTAACAACATCAAATGCGATAGATGCTAAACTACGACTAGATGGTTGTGCTTCCTCCATAGGAATGGGCGATTAACCGATGGAGTTGGGGTTTGCCGTGATAGTACTCGCCCTTTGGGCACCGGAGCTGCCTTACTAACTGCTCTTGTTTGGGAGCTCTGTGGTGGAGATGGTGCTGTGTCAACAGGAACTGGGTTACTATCGGCCGGGGTTGGGGTTAGATTGGGTGAAGCTTGTTCTCTCGTCCATTGCAGTAGGGGTATAATCATGAGAGTTTGGGTTATGTGTGGTAGGGCTGGTTCTTGTGCATGTACAACCGGGTGCTATCTCCACCAAGAGGTAGCACTGCTTTTATTTGAAGACCGTGTTTTAGTCCGCTAGATATCGCATCACCTCTCCAATTCAAATGGCTGATAAACAGAAACATAGTTGAATGTACGTACATTGTATGAGAGATGATGCAATAGATAGTGTGGAAAAAGAGGACATGAAATAGTTGACATGTATATTGTTTAACTAAAACGGATAGCATGACATAATTTCACATATATGATGTCTATCTAAACGTGATAGCATAACATAACATAATTCAAATATATGATGAATAACTAAACAGGATCGCATGACATAATTCACCTACATGTTATCTAAGTAATCAGGATCGCATCATTTAATTCACATATGTGATTTATATGCTAAACAGAGGGCATTCGATATGATGTCTGAACTAAGAACATGGTGTTGAATATTGTGTATATGATGTCTAAACTATGCAATGCAAGACACCATATGCATGATATGAGCAGATAACTGCAAGTTAGAGCATACACCCTGGGGGAATAGGACTGGTCATCTATCTCTCAATCCATCTCCGAGGAGCTATCGACCAAACAAGAGATCTGCTTCAACAGTAGCACTGCCTGCTCAAGGCCTTGTTTTCACTCCAGATTTTTCCATCTCCCACCCAAATGGCTGATTCACAGGAAGAGTAGTTTAATGTACAAACATTGTCGACAAATGGAAATGTAATGAAGAAAAGGATGGGTAAGATATCATTCAAATATATGATGCCTGGTTAAACAGGATGGCATTGCACATTTCACATATATTATGGCTGGTGTCGGTGTCAAAACCGGCGGATCTCGGGTAGGGGGTCCCGAACTGTGCGTCTAGGCGGATGGTAACAGGAGACAAGGGACACGATGTTTTACCCAGGTTCGGGCCCTCTTGATGGAGGTAAAACCCTAGGTCCTGCTTGATTGATATTGATATTGTGGATGTTTACAAGAGTGGATCTACCACGAGATCAAGGAGGCTAAACCCTAGAAGCTAGCCTATGGTATGATTGTAAGGGTTGTTGTTGTTCTACGGACTAGAGCCATCCGGTTTATATAGACACCGGAGAGGGCTAGAGTTACATAGAGTCGGTTACAATGGTAGGAGATCTACATATCCATACCGCCAAGCTTGCCTTCCACGCCAAGGAAAGTCCCATCCGGACACGGGGCGAAGTCTTCAATCTTGTATCTTCATAGTCTTGGAGTCCGGTCGATGATGATAGTCCGCTGATGATAGTTCGGCCGATGATGGCAGTCCGCTATCCGGACACCCCTAATTCGACTCCTCAAGAGTCTCCTCGAACCAGGCTTCAATGACGATAAGTCCGCGCAGATATTGCTTGGCATTGCAAGGCGGTTCCTCCTCCAAATGATAGAAGATTGTGAACACCGATAGTGTCCGCTCGCAAAATAAATTCCACATTCCACCGTAGAGAGAATAATATATACACAAGTTCAATATGTCGACGCTTTCGTGGTATGACGCCACGCCACTACCAAGATATTATTTAAATCGTTTTTTACTCTACCACCTCAACGATTTAGCGGAACGGTTTCTGGCACGCCTTGTCAAGCAGTAGATCGTGTTCCCCTTAATCCGGATTCTCATCAATACGGACGGGTAACCCAACCGCGCCATTGATGGTGACACTTGGGGATAAGCGAAGTTTTACCAGCAGGTGGGGACGAAGGCTTCGCCGCCATATAAGGGATAAGGATTCACCTTTCACCCACGCCTTCTTCCTCCTTTGCTTATCCATCTCCACAAGACTGAGCCCAGCCACCAAGTTCACAAGATCTCGCCTCAACCTTCTCCGACCATGTCCGAGCGGGAGGTAAATGGTTGGCCTCCACCGCTAAGGAGGAGCACATCGCCAAACTGCGCGGGCGCCGATACCTCTCCGGTGACATCACAGACCGCTGCCCGACGAGGGGCAGCTCATCCCCACCCCTGTGCCCCATGAGAGGGTCGCTTTCTTCCCCACTTCCTCCGCTGGATCGGGCTTTCCACTTCACCCTTTGTCCGGGGCTCATGTTCTACTACGGCCTGATTTCCATGATCCGCGCCAACTTCATCCTCAACATCTCGGCGCTTATCGTCAGGTGCGAGGCCTTCCTCTCAGATCCAGCCCCACTTCGCTTGGGCTCAAGACCTTCAATGTCAAGTCAAGGTAGTGAAGGGCACCTGCCGGAGTGCGGAGGCGCCATGTTGGGCAAGATGCCCAATGTCCTTGGTTCAAGGGGCCTTCGTGGAATCCGCCAAGGTGGCAATCGGGTGGTTCTATATCACCGAGCCGCGGACTTACATGGGCGGCGGCCCCGAGTTCAGATTCTGGTATCCCCACGCAGCTCACCTCCGGAAAGAGAAGGGCTTGCTGGGGTAGTTCGAGGAGCCGACGGACTCCAAGCCCGTATCCGAAGCCGGTGAAGAAGCTCAGCTGGTTAACGGGTCCAAGTCATGCTCGTCCGCCGGATTCTCCCATGCCAAGACCGGCATTCAATCTGTGGAGTTCGATCCGAACAGCACCAGCGCTGAGCGGCTCTTCGACACGACGCACGGGGCGCCTGGAGGGTGCTGTTCAAGGGCGCCAAGCCCTCGCATCCGCGATCAAGATCGTGGATTTCGCCGCAGCGCCAAGCCGACGAGGTAAGTGATTCTACCCTTTACGGACACTTGCTTTTCATAGTTTGACTCTATGCGGTTTTAATTTCCCTTTCCTTTGACAGACTGATGAGGAAGGCGGAGCAGATTATCCGCCCGACCCTATGCCGAAAATCTAGTAGACGCCTGCCTAGCGAGGTTGCTGGTTCCGCACCGCACGTGGTGCCGAGAAGAAGGCCAAGAAGGAGGCCACGGTGCTCGAAAGAGTTCCTGCCAGTGTCCGACGACTGGGCGGACTCTCCCCGAAAACGAGGAGGAGAAGAGGACTCTCCCGCAGGAGGGAGAGAGGAAGAGGAAGGCTTCCCAACAGGGAGGCCGGAGGGTCCAAGAGGGAAGGACTATTCTCTCGACAGCTCGCCAACATCAACGCTGGCGAGGAAGAATGGCCTTCAAGGGCCAGCCTCCGCGAGATCGTAAGTATCCGGATTCCTGAATGATTTATAATTTTTTTTCGCGCCACATAGTGTCATTCTCGATGCCGCATGCCGCCTGTAGTCCGCCAGTGATAATCTCCCCGCTTCATCGAAGGGTCGCTGGCTCGGCCGGATGTAGACTCCATCCCGACCGCCCACCCTCGCGACATCGAGGACGCCGAGGTGGGATCCCAAGAAGGGACCCATCGGGGAGGCCCGAGGCGCCACAAGGCGCCCTCCCGACTTTGCGCCGACTCCATATCGTAACCCGCAGTGGTTCCGGGTCCGCCGGCGCCCTTCAATGAAGGGCAAGACTGTGACGCCGCAGCTTCCGGCCCAACCGGAGGCGCCGGCAATTTGTTGGAGGCGCTGCAGAGCGCCTATCGAGGAAGAACACCGCACTATTATGAGTGCGGTGATTCAAGGTGCAGCTTGCTAAGAGCGGGCTGACCGAAGCCTCGCAGAGCCTTCTATCGTGCTTTGAGGTAAGAAGTTAAAATATGCAATGTAATACCGCATAGACAGAGCCCCTCGATGCTCGGTTCGTGTTCGGGAAGAAAAGCCGGACCGAGGATTTGAAAAAGAAGAAGATATACGCAGGGTTGCTAAAAATTATGTCAATATGGGTTGCAGGTTGCGCTGCCGACCTCGCCAGACCGATCATGGAGGTCGGTGCTTTGAAGCAGAGGTCGAGCGGTCCGAGCAAGAGCTCGGCCGCCAGAAGCAGCTCCAGGACAAAGAAGGTGAGTAACACCACTTTGAACTTGTACCTTATGTAAAAGGATTTAGGTTGCAACAAAAAATAACAAGGATAACATGGGTACTACAGGGCCACGAACGAGGTGGCGACCTCAAGGAGGCCGTGTCCGCGGGTCGAACGCAATGCGCCGCGAACGGGCAGAGCGAGAAAAGCAGGAGGCGCGGGTGGCGGTGGTTCAGCAAGAGCCCTGTGCTCATGGAAAAGCATGAGAGTTTGGAGCGTGACTCAAAGACTCGAGAGTCCGAGCTTGCCTCGCCTCGAAAGTGCCAAACTGCCAAGGCCGATGCCCATAAGTCCCTTCAGAGATTGAGTTGATGAGGAAGATAGCGGCGGTAAGGCATTTTTCATGCAAAGCAAGCATGTGAATGTAAATTACGTGTTACTTACCCGAATTCGAGCTCTCCAGTATGCTTGCAGATCTGCCTCAGCAGCGTGTCTCGATGTCACCAGATTCTACCGAGCCGAGGAGGGAGCTCAACGGAGAAGGTCTTCGGTCTCAAGATGCCGAGGCCGCCATCCGGTGTTTTCTAGCGACCAGTCAAGCAGCTGGTCGAAGCTTCACAAGGTGGCCGAGCAGGCCATGAAGGGCCTCATAGTCCGCTGTGGGGCCTCGGAGAGGCCATGCATGGGAGCTACTTCGCCTCGCATGGCGACGGTTGGTGGATGTGTGCCTCGGGTGGAGGTTATCAAGCGCCCGCCTGTATTTAAGGTGCTCGCTGGCCCTTGCCCGCCAAGAAGGTGCATTGGGGCAAGCTGGATGCGGAGAAGCTATTCACTACGCGCCACCAGCGGCAAGGAATATCGACGCCAAATGTACTATAAGACTGTCCTCAAGGGTGCCCGCAAGATTGCGGATGAGTGCCCTGTGGATGTAATTATTGAGTGAATTCGCAATGTGTTATCCTATGCGCTGAAAACTTTGTTCATATGCGCTAAGCAACGCTTGTTAATTTAAAATATTACCTTCAGGCGGCCGCTTATTAAATCTGAGAGATGGCAAGTCGTCGGCTTCAGCCCCCATGCCACGAAAGTGCTGGGTGTTCGGATAAACTTGAGCACTCTTGTTCCCATTTTTGGGTCCATCTAGGAGGCGCCAACACAACGTAACAAGGCAACCGGACTTATAGTGCTTGAACACTCTCACTTAGCCATAGAATTCTATAATTTTAAATTTCAAGCGAAGCCCCTAGTATTCGGAGGACCAATTAGGGCGCTTATCCACGCCTTCGCCGGACATTATCCGAACTCGTCAAGCGGCGAGGTCTTTAAGGACCCGAAGGACCTCTCAAACAGCTTACCAGTCTCTCGCTTTATCATGACAAATAGTTTTAGCTTTCCATCGAGGCGTTAACCTGCTCAACCGGGCGCATCGCAGTGGTTCTCCCAAAGGCTACCTTAGCCGATAGAACGGAACGTAAGGTGCCAAACATGGGAGCCGGGCAAACCCAACTATTGACCCAAGACATGATTCGAGCCGATTCATATAATGCTATAAGTTCGGGTGCCGACTTGTGAAAGTGTTCGGACTTTATCACACCATAATGCGGAGAACATAAGCCCTCGGTGTATTTGGCCGCACTAAAATGTACGGGTGCAACATGTCGTAAATGAACATATATATATATAAAGGTAATGCAATTATGGGCAAAAGTGCTGCATTTTATTCGAGAAGATATGCTATGAGTGCGGAATGATACAAATAGTGCGGAAAGCAAGGGATTGACGAATTAAAGGCGCTTCTCCGTGGGTAGGCCATGAATGTTGTATTTAACAAATTTAATGCTCGTGATGGAGACCACCTGAGTGTTCGCCGTGGCCTTTGTCCTTCCCTCGGCTGTTGCATCATGAGTTCGCAGGTTCGCCACGGACAGAGTTCTGTATAAAAAAGAGAGAAATAAAAGATAAAAGAGCGACACACTTGGGAGCCCCCGTCTGGTCGAACCGCACTGGTCTGTTGTGGTTGTGCCTTCCCTATGACCATGGTATCTCCAGTATGAATTATGTACGCGGAGAGTTTGTCTTACAATTTCGCGAGGGCTGGGGTTGAGGCCGCATTGCTACGCTGCGTTTGGAACGTGCTGTGGTCTTGGTTGATGTTGCTCGGCGGGTTTGGCGCGTCCGCCGCTTAACGGCCGGACTCGAAAATTGCCTTAAAAGGCTGCTCAGATTTCCGCCGCGAGAGCCGCTGATGTTCCTCCGCTCGAGGAGCGCCCGTGTTTCCATTGACCATGATGACTCCACGAGGGCCTCGCATCTTGAGCTTAAGGTATGCATAATGCGGCACTCGCTGAATTTTGCGAACGCGTTCGTCCGAAAGCAGAGCGTGAGAGCCGCCATGAACGGGACTATGTCAAGATTAACTCTCGCTGGAAATTATCCGGGATCCAAGACCACTTCCAGTAATCGAGCTGCATAACTGGCCTCGACACCGGTATGACGCTTTGAAGGTTGTCTTTGTAGGTTTAATCTTTGAAGGGTCTATGCCCATCTTGGCGACCGTATCCCGATAAAGCAGGTTCAGCACGCCGCCGCCCATCGACTCTCGCGAGGTGAAATCCATCGAACGATTGGGTCTAAAACCACGCGCGAATCCGCCATGGCGGATACTGGTCGGATGGTCTCTTCAATCGAAAGTGATCGGGCAAGAGGACCATGGGTTGAATTTTGGGGCGATCGCTCCATCGCAGATACGCCCCTTTAGTGCACTCTTCCGCCCTCTTGGGAATATGCGCTATGATATCATGTTTACCGTCCAACTTGAGGGGGAATCCTTTGTCCTCTCGTTGTTCGGGCGGCCGGGTCTCTTCCTCGCCATTGCTGTGTAGCCCCTTGTCACTGCTGGCGATTAATTTGCGTGCTCGCTTGAATACCCAACAATCTCGCTGGTGGTTAGCTGGCTTTTCGGGGTTCCATGTATTTGACAGAGCGGTCGAGTATTCGGTCCAAATTGACGGGCCCGAGTGGTTCTTGTGAATGGCTTCTTCCGCTGACCGGGCTTGGAGCCTCGAATCCGCGCTGACGTCAGATCTCATTGCCGCCGCCAGCACGCGGCGCTTGTTTTGTTTCGACGCAACCTGCCATTGCGTCCTTGGTATCCGGACTGCCAGCGTTTTTGCCGAGGTTGTTGCTGCGAGCCAGCCAGTTATCCTCTCCCGCATGTAAGCGGGTCATGAGTGATGTGAGGGCTGCCATGGATTTCAGCTTCTCCCGCCCTAGGTGCCGGGCAGCCACTGTCATGATGTTATGTTTGAAGGCAGCGAGTGCCTCTCGCATCCGGACACCAACGATTTGATTTTTCTTTGTTAAGAACCGTGTCCGAATTGCTCGCCGATTCGTCTGCTGCTGGATTATGTGGCTTAGGTCATCTGCGCCCGTGGTCGCATTATACGTGCCCGGAAGTTGTCGAGGAATGTGGCTTCCGTGTCTTCCCAAAGATCCAATTGACTCGCGGGCAGGCTGTTAAGCCAATGCCGAGCTGGTCCTTTAAGCTTGAGCGAGATATTTGATGGCGTGAAGATTGCCGCCATGGGCCATATGTATATGGAGGAGATAATCCTCAATCCAAACCGCTGGGTCTGTTGTGCCATCGTAGGATTCGATATTAACGGGTTTAAACCCTTCAGGATTTGATGATCCATTACTTCGCCGCTGAAGCATAGTGGGTGTGCGCGCTCAGATTGAGCAATATCGCGACGTAGCTCGAGAGAGTGTTGTCCGCTATTTTCGCCCGCCGAGTAGTTGTATCCGCGCGACGGTATTCGCTGTGGGTCTTGGGGCGCCACGTGATCCATAGATAGATCTGGATTGTCTTGCCTTGTCCTCCAATATATCCCGCAAGTCCGCGCTGCCCCCGTAGCTTCATGCTTTTTGAGCGATGCCGGGTACGGTTTTGTGGAGGGCTTGCACGCCTCTCTATCGCGCCACGAGGTGGTCGGTCTGCCAGACAGCGCTGGTGATGCAGGTTTGTACGCTCCTCTAGTCGGGGAGCAACTTATGCTTTGGGTAACTTTTGAGGGGCATTCATACATTTTCGCCGCGAGGACCTCGGTCCATCCGTCGCCAAGAGGTCTTGATCAGCTTGAAGTTGTTGCTGCTTTTTCTTTAGGCTGTTTGCCGTGGCCATTAGCCCGCGCCAAACGCTCTTGTTCGACGGGATCCTCAGCACGACGAATTCATCGCCGCCGAGGCTTGCCTCTTCTCCGGAGGGAGGTAAGTAATTGTCATCCTCGACCTTCTTCGCCTGCCGCCTCTCGTGAGGGCTTGCTTCGCCTCCTCCGCGCTGGATCGTGGCCGAGGGGTTGTCTTCGCACTTTCGGGTTGTTATTATCTCCTCGTGCCGGAATTCCATTCTTGCCGTGGCGGATTTAGAGCGCGCCACGACGCCGGGCGCTTGGGCTGTTTCTTTAAGGAATCGCCTGCTGCTTCTTCGCCGCCCCCATCTTTTGGGGTGTCCACCATGTATATGTCGATGACGAGGTGGTCTTCCAATGTCCCGTAGGCACCGGTTCTTGGTAGTCTCCGCATCGCCGCCCATACCGCCGATGTCTTCGTAGTCGTAGTCGAGTACGCCGGTTAAATCGCCGACGGTGGCTACGGCGGGTGGTGGTGGGATCTCAATTTCTTCGTCATCCGCTGTTCTAACCATCCTGGCCGTAGTTCGCCAGGCTCTCCGGATAGCGAGAGATGCTTCAATGAATTTACGATATCGCCAAGGGCGAAAAGCCGAAAGATGTCCGCAGCGGTGAATTCCATGATCGGCGCCCAATCGGAGTCGATCCGCAAAGGCGCAGGAGGTTCGGAGTCCGCAGAGAGTCCGCACCGGAGTCATGAGCTTTATGCGGACAAGGTAAGTGTTCGCCCATTGCCAGAGAAGTTGCAGCTCCCGAGGCGGTGTCCAGCCATCCGCCCTGATCCGAGCGATCGCCCGACTATGGGTCGGAGCGGATTCGCAGCGGCCTCCAAGGTGCTGTCCGCGCAGAGTTAGGTCATGCCCATCGTGACAGCACGGCACGCCGGCTATGGCTTAGATCCATCTAAGATCAAGTCCCCGCGATATCGGCCGTGAAGTTTAGGTTTCAAACCTGACCGACGGCCAGGGCGAGCTTTCGATCTGCTCCAGATGGCCAAGTGAGTTGCCCGCAGCAGCGGCCACCAATACGTAAGATCTATGCGGGAGAAAAGTCTCACCCAAGACTGCGCCGTTGTTGATTGAAGAGGCCATCAAACCTATCGGTGACGCATACGAGGAACTCTCAATGAAAGCACCAATGTCGGTGTCAAACCGCAGATCTCGGTTGGGGTCCCGAATCAGCGCCTAGGCGGATGGTAACAGGAGACAAGGGACACGATGTTTTACCCAGTGTTCGGGCCCTCTTGATGGAGGTAAAACCCACGCCCCGCTTGATTGATATTGATATTGTGGATGTTTACAAGAGTGGATCTACCACGAGATCAAGGAGGCTAAACCCTAGAAGCTAGCCTATGGTATGATTGTAAGGGTTGTTGTTGTTGTCCCACGGACTAGAGCCATCCGTTTATATAGACACCGGAGAGGGCTAGGGTTACATAGAGTCGGTTACAATGGTAGGAGATCTACATATCCAGATCGCCAAGATTGCCTTCCACGCCAAGGAAAGTCCCATCCGGACACGGGCTAAGTCTTCAATCTTGTATCTTCATAGTCTTGGAGTCCGGTCGATGATGATAGTCCGCAAATGATAGTTCGGCCGATGATGGTAGTCCGCTATCCGGACACCCCTAATCCGGACTCCTCATCTGGCTAAAAGACATGAGATTGCATAATTCCCATATATGATATAGAAACTAAACAGTGACATTACGACATGAGACTGCATAACATGTCTAAACTAAGTGGCATGAACATGTCTAAACATATATGATATAAAAAGTAGGCACTGCAAGGCAACATATGCATGATATGACTAACATCATCATGCCAAGGTAGAGCAAACACCTTGGGGGTAAATAGGAGTGGTCACGGCCCTCAATCCGCCTCACAACAAATATCTTCCTCTCGATTACAACTGAGAGGGGTGGGAGGGTTTGCCATTAAACCCACCATGGAGCGATGTCTGCATGACATTGTATTGCTGCGCAGAACTCTTCTCTTTTTCTCTACATGTTCAGCATGACGGTGTACAATATCTGACATGCATACGAAAAAATATGGTGAGATTATGTAAGGAGAGCATGCAGAAATTTAGAGTGATGGTAACAACCAGCGGATCGATGTTTTTCCATTGAACCAAAATAGCCCTAATGGATCAACGTGAATGTATAGTAATAAGTGATGCAACAAGTGTACAACCTTTTGTCAGAGTCGTGTTCGAATTTCAAAGATCATTGGATTGACCGCTGAAAAGTTGAGGCAGAGGTGGCCGCTTGAGGTGTGGAGGAAGATCTGAGGAATCAGAGACGGCGCCTGTGGCACCGCTCACAGATGGATTGTTCTGTTGTTGGAGCAGCTCCGTGAGCCATAAGACGCCAAGGCTGAAGCAACACAAGACATACATCGTCAATCTCAAGTGGATTCTAATAGCATCTCCAATAGATGATGTAAAATGGATGTAAAATTAACATCACCAAAACCACCGACTACAACAGATGAGGTAAAACTGTTGACTCAACTTAACTCGTCAAACTGAAATTTACTATGGAATCTGAATGCTACCGTCAAACTGAACGCAATGGTAGCAGAGAGGCACTTGACATGTAGTTTAGGGCGGCCTGCAGTTCATCTTCAACCTGCACCCCTCGAGCCGCCACCACCACCGGCCGAACTGGCTGCCCCAGCCCGCCGCCAAACAACTCGCCACCTCCGCCTGCCAGCCCTCTAGGCCCCCGCCCCCACCCTCAACCCTAAGATAGATAGTGAGGTACCTCTCCGCGAGCCCCGCCCCGCCAAGGGTGGTTCTTCTTAACTCCGCGAGCCCCACCAACCCCTGAAAATCGATCGACCCAAAAGTCGATTCAGTCGACTGAAGTGTGGCTTAATCGGAGCAGAGCAACAACACGAGCGAGGGGGAGAGCAGCAGTTGCAGCTGCGCGAGCGAGCGATCGAGCGAGAGCCGGAGCAGTAGCAGCAGATCTGGCTGGTATGGACGCCGCCACGGAAGGGGCCTCGCGCTTGGGGAGAGCCGCCATGGAGATGTCGCCATGGGCGCCGCTTCAAGGTAGCCACTTCATGGGGTGCGGATGGAGCACCGCCGCACCGGAGGTCGAAGTTAAGGAGAAGGTGCGATGCGATGAGTGTACAACCTCTTTGGTGGTGCCGAGTAGGCCTCGCTTCGGCCCGAGGTGTCGGTGAGGATGTTGCGGTTCCGTGGAGCAGGAGCAGCCGCGATAGACGAGGCGATCGCCGAGCAGCTCCTTGGAGGTGGAGGACGGGTGGCTGAACCGGGCGACGATGAGATGGACGACGGATCCTCATCCGGGAGGTGGACGAGGGACGCCGAGCTGCTGCGGTGGACGACGCCGTCGGGAAGAGGCTTCGCTGGGCAGCGTGACGCGGCGGACGGAGGAGGGTGGGGTTTCACGGCTGGAGCGGAGAGGTTATGGCGGCCTGGGATTTCAATGGCTGAAAGGGGCGATGGGAGGGGTGAAGCATGACTTAGGGACACGCTTGTCCAAAATGTAGGTGTGTTACAAAACTACCCCCACCAATTTGAACTAGCAGCCCTTTCGCTCAGGGTTAGAAGGGGATTTCGCATGTTGGGATTTGGCAGCTAGAGGGAGTTTTTTGCGCTGCTGTAATTTGGGGATAGCAAGGCACGGGTTGTGAAGGCGCTTAGTTTTGGGAGCACGATATCTGAATTTTCGGATATAACAAGACGCTGGTTAAATTTTAGGACAAGCCTAACGTAGTAATATTGTACTTGTACATACTAAATCAATTCGCACTTCCTCAACCAAAAGAAAGCAAAAAATAAAACTATTCACACCACACAAAGAGAGAGTCTTGCCCCGCTTTACTATACAAATGTTATTCAGTTATTTCCTTCCATCTATATAGATCCTAATGCTTTTCGATGCTAACTTTGACCAAATATTAGAGCAATGATATATGACATGCAACTTACACAAAGCACACCGTTAAATTCGCCTTTTCTTTCAATGATATAATTTTGACATTGTGCATGTCATGTACTATTAATCTTGTCAATAGTCAAAGGCGGTCTTAAAAATCTCATTACGCCTCTATATAGATGGAAGGAGGAGTATGAATCCATGTTATGTCCGATTAAATTTTTTCGCTTGTCTGTATAATGCATGTAACCTACTCATACCAACATTTTAGTGCATTCCAAATGTCTATACTACCGCTGCAATTCAACTAAATTTGAATTCGCTTTCTATTTCAATAAGAATCTACAATCATGATTGTTGCCAACTTCAACCATCATAGTTTCCTTGCTATCCGCTAGATATAAATCAGACGGCCTATAATGCAGGATGGCGGCACACCATCATCAACAACTCCGCTTTTTATAAGAGTAGAGATAAAATATATTAAATGTAGTATACCATGTTCATAACCACACCATGTGTATCACCGTTATATATATTCACACATGCGCCGGTTTGAAACACTATGATAAATTCTTCAAATATCTGAATTCGCTTTTATAATGAAGTATATATGATCTCTATTCGCCTTTTACACCCACACAACCCTCTTATCTTTGTAGCTAGCGCTAACTTTCTCTTGTGCATGCACACGCCTGCATCCCTCTCACCCTCCCTCAGATTCTCTAGCTCCATCACAAAATTGCTTTTTTCACTTTAGGTCGCTCACCCACGGTGTGTGTAGGCCCCCAACTCCTTCTTTACGGCACACATCGATCGATATGCCTCTAGCCAGGTGTGCCTAGCACAAACACAAGCTTCCCTCTTCTCTTGTCACCGCCCATGCCTCACTCCCACCACTATTTTCATCGCTCTCTCACTCGCACACTCCTCCCCCTCGATATAGTATGCCTCTGCACCACCTCCTACATGCATCCCTCTCTCTCTATCCTTCTCCTCGTGCCTCATTTGCTTCTAACACACACATGCATGTATACCGATCGATCTCCCAACATATACCTAGATCGACTTTAACTACCCCCATCGATCGACGCACCTCACAAGTTATGTCTCTCCTTTCTCTTACAAAGGGCGATTGATCTTCCTATGTAGTTACGCCTACTTACCACAGCCACATCGTCCCCCTCATCATTCGTGCATGCCTCCCGACCTGCCTCTCACACGCACGCATGCACAACAAGCAGCCATCTCCTCTCCTATTGATATTATGGAGTGCCCTCCGCTTGTCTAGCAAGCCTATCCCACCATTTGTTAGAAGCAACCCACTACCACCCCTCCAACACTCTAGCTTTGTCTCTCTCCCAACCTTATTCATCTCCTGCACATATGCATGGATGCCGATCGATCTTCCTTAATACATGAGGCAGATCGATCTCCTTAATACATGAGGTAGGCCTCTCTCTCCTCCACACATATACCAGCCATTGTACCTCTATAGTTAATTGGGCCTCCTCTTCCCCCACCACACACCGATAGTCGAGCGCTGCAGTAGGTATCCATGCCACGAGACAAACTGCACATGTCCCATCTCACGCTCCAAAGAGGCCAGCCACTCTATATCTTTGATGTGGGACACACAAATTGATGGCACTTTTATCGATCGCACGCACACACACACACACACACACACACACACACATCATCCCTCTTTTTGATTCTATGGACACCTCAAGCCGATGATACCTCCACTCTCTTCTCGTGGATCACCCCCTCTATATATATGTTATATCCAGGACTCTATTTCACACACATTGCATATGTTACATTTTTTGATTGACCCCCCCAAAAAAAACTCTCAAGAACCCACACACTATATCTCTCTAGGTTTGTATCTCTCACACACAACCCCACATAGGTGGTGTACGTATACAAGAAGAGAATAGGTGCACTGCACGCGATTTCACGCTTCGTGCCCAGCCACACCCGCTGGTACACGGTGGAGCTCATTTCTTTACGTAATGGCAGCCCACGTGCTAATTTGAACGCTCAGAGCGTTGTTTACCTAGGAGGTCGTGGTACCACGCCGCACGAAACAAAGTTCGACTTGACGCATTGCCGCTATATTTTAAATAAAGTTATAGCGCCAATGGCACGCATACATAATATAAAACGATTTTTATGGAGAAAAGGTAGTCCGCCACTATATACAATGGAGCCTGCCTGCCTGTTTGTCGCTTCTTCGAGTATCTCACACAAGGCTGCGTGGCTCTCTCTCTCACCGCTGGTCACCGATCCGCCGCATCCCGTCCCGCCGGGGAAAGGGAGTGCGGCTCTCTCTCTCACCGCTGGTCACTAATCCGTGGCATCCCGTCCGCCGGGGAAAGGGAGGCGGTCTCTCTCTCACCGCTGGTCACCGATCCGCCGCATCCCGTCCGCCGGGGAAAGGGAGGAAGTGCATTGTTTGTCCGCTCGACGATGCCGAGGCAGCACGCCCCGATCTACGGTACACGCCGTTTTCTCTCGACGAAGCTCCGCGCGCAGGGCTTACGCCACCTGCTCACAGATTTCGCCTCGCCGCCACCTAGTTACATCCCGACGACCTCCGTGTATCCCTCCGCCTTGCTCCACCGCTTGTTTTCCCACGCCGCTGCATGTGGATCTTCCATAGTTCTTGCCCAAAATGTAGCTCGTCCGTGGTATTTTCCATATTGCATTCTCGCCCTCACACCGGTTTAGACAAACACAACCGTGTTGTTATTTTCCTTAGGACAAGGAATATGCTTTTTTTTTGTCGTCGCATGTGTCATCAACTGTTATTGGCCAGTAATTGTTTCCTTTCTACCTCTTTTTGCAAACAGGGCTATCCATTTCACCTCGCTATATTATGTAACTTTTGGTGAACTGCACAAATCACTTTTTTTCTTAAGAGTGTTTTGTGCAGTTGTACTAAAATGTCACACGGGCAACGCCTCTACATTTCAAAGGCGATCGCACAAAGGAGATTGGTTTTTCTCTATCCTCCTCATCCAACTCCGAGCCTAATCTTCTCCAACTAGTTAGTCCTAAGAGAGACTGCAAAGGTGACCGACTTCTATTTGTGTGTTTATTGTTTCATCAGCAGTCCTCTATTATCGTAATCACACTTGATATCTTTGGAACAAGGACGCCAGCTCTATTTTAGTGGAACTGCACAAAATGATCGGAATGTTGCATGCTCCGCATAGCTACTTTTTTCCCAACATGCCTTGTTGATTTAGACAGAGCTGGGGGACGTTGCTGCTAATGAAAGCATGGATCAATTTTAATTTAACACCTTCTCACAACTTTGTCTTCAGCCAGATGTAATTATTAGCTCTGATCTGCTCATAATTGACATGCATTAGCAAGGAAGTTAGTTTTTTATTGTTTCCGAAAGAGCATCGATGGCAAGACACGCGAAACAAAAGCTGAAAGCTCACACCATTGTACAATTTCATGTCGCTGGAAAATTATTTGTATAGTACGTCAATTATGTAAACAAATGATGGAAGCTTGATAGCATTGCCAGAAGCCTCTTCATCATCCGGGTCCATGTGCCATGCACAAAATTATACTCCTTCGTTCCTAAATATTTGTCTTTTTACAAATTTCAAATGGGCATATTTTAGAGTGTAGATTCACTCATTTTGCTTCGTATGTGTACTCCCTCTGTTCCTAAATATTCTATTCATCTTTCCAGAGATTTCAACAAGTGACTACATACAGAGAAAAATGAGTGAATCTACACTCTAAAATATGTCTATATACATCCGTATGTGCCAGTCCATTTGAAATCTCTAAAAAGACAAATATTTGAGTAGTCACTCGTTGAAATCTCTAGAAAGACAAATACTCCGAGTATATTTAAGAACCAAGGGGTAGTGCACAACCGCATGGGAGACTCAGCCCGTCGCTATACCAGCATTAATAGTGAGTAATGAGCAGTAAAATCATAAGCCCCACCTTTTCCTAATCGTAAGTTGCTCAAGAAGCAACCATCAATACGCCTTCCTTGAATCCGCCATATGACTCCATCCATCACTGTTTATACAGCGCTTCCGAAAAAAAGAAAATAGCATTGGTAGTTATAGCACGGCGATATTACTAGAGGGAATAATGCACACACATGCATGCAGTGCTTCCACCCCTGGTACACACATGCATGCACTTACTCCACTCCGTAGTAGTACAAAGACATGGAGAGAAAATTGTAGACTTGATTATGTTACCACGCCCTAATTAATTGAGCATTAAACCAAACACATCTAAAGTCTCTCTTGTGGTGGAAATGCATTGAGAGAAATGCATCATAATGAAGCGCGCCCTGTAAACTGTGACGGAGGGAGGAGTAGTATGAAGGTGCAAAACCAAGTATGCGTACTACTGCGCTTGGCTCTTCGCCTCTTCATGAAGTCGAACAATGATGGTACTCCGCATGTTGGGTACTACAGTGTATGCCTCTGACAATTTGACACCGAATGGACTGATGCATGTCCACCGAGGGTAGGTTGCATTAGTCAGCATGCGAAGCGAGCTTCACCTTGTCCTGCAAGCTTCTCCTCGCTCATGAGTTGATGGGACACACCAAAAGTAGTGCTAGTCCATACTCCTCCTTTCCGTTAATATGGCTTAATATTTTTATGGGTAAATGAGAGAGCTTTATTCATATATAAGCATTCTTAGGACGATCAGCCAAGACACTGGTCACTAGGAAGCGAGGTACCCCGCAAAAAAAGAAGTAGGCAGCGAGGTGTTTCATCAAGCCAGCTCTCGGCCACATTCAAAGTGCAGCAAGCACGGTTCGCACGAAGATGCACCGCAAGGTTTGCCGACCTGTTTACATGCTGAATAACAAAAAGAGAGGAAATATTACTGAGCGCTACTATTTGTAACAGGATATGAGCCAAAATTAAGCGAGAATTGTGGCGAGTGTTCCATGCAATCAACTTCCATTATCACATGCGAGAACCCTCGAAGAGAACCAAATGTGTTGAAGATTGCTTTATCACATTTTAAAATTATAATAAGAGTGCAGACGCCCTCCATCCGGTTCCTAGTACTAGTATAGTACGACTTTTATGGACTATAGTAGTAGTACTAGTAAACTTTGCGCTTGGCTATTCGGGAAGTCAAACAATAATAGCACTAGTAGTATAGTGTATGCTTCGCAACTCGACACCGAATTAATTGTTGCACGCCCACCGCTCGAGCGAGGGAGAGCTTGCATTAGTCAAAAGTTTCTCCTTGTCCTGCGAGCCACCGCGCAAGCTTCTCCCGCCCTGCAACCTTCTCCTTGTTCGCAAGTTGACGGACACAACAAAGTAATGCTAGTCCATACTGCCTCCTCTCCTGTTAATATGGCTTAATTTCAAACGAGATAAATACACCGTCTCACACTGATATTTGTAAAAATACGGTCATGGACTTCATAATACGCCATTGCGCTGACCGAGTATGTGTGTGCATGCACGTAGGTTGAACACTTGAGCGTGACTGCGTGTGTTCCGCTGTGTGCTCGGACATGCATGCATTAGGGCGTCGCTGCTTTTTATGGCCCATGTGTACGCAGGATCTTGCATACACGTAGGGGAGTACGTAGGGGCCACTAAGGAGCAGTCAAATCACACAAGAAGTTAGTCGGAAGAAGCAACCATCATTTCACTCTTGAATGACACGACGCAATATAAAATGGTTGATATGGAGAGAAAAGAAACCACTATATATACACTAGCAGGAGCCTAAGCTACAAGCCCGCTTGCTTAGGTTGCTCTTCACAAGCATAGAACCACGGGCCTGATCCTGCAGCTGGGGAAGGGAACAATGTTCTCATGAGACGCGTCGACATCGGCGAGGGAGAAACCCATAGTCGGTGGCCCCAATCGGGGTCACCATGGTATGGGCTATGCCGCCCCCAATCGCCTCTTATAGCTATAGCCCGACGTCCTGTAGTCCATCTTCCTTTGGAGCCAGCTTGTTTCACCGCCGTAGCTCCATCTCCATGTCGATCTTTCTACTTTTACCGCTTCTACTTGTGATGAGTTTATGTCTCATGAACTAGTGCCAATACTATTATTCTAATCACACTTCTTCAATATCTTTGCCATCGTGATGCTCAGTCGATTTTAGTGGAACTGCACAAAAGCATCGTGATGATCCGAGGGTGCAAATTGCCTTTCCTTCGACATGTGTTCTACCTGCCAGGAAATTAAATCATGTTTAGGGTTTAGGTTTAAGTCGAGTGACCCCATCAGTAGTTTTTCTTTCAGACACGCCTCGCAACTTTTTTTCTTTAGTTGTGAAGTAAATATTGGCTATGATCTGTGAATCATTGAGATGCATCAAGATGCGTGTTAGTTTTCCTTTGTATTTGATGGAATGTTGTAACGGGGCAACCTTGGAATAGGAATGAAAATGGAGTGGAAAAGTTTCCGTTTTCACGGAGAAAAAATGGAAACGGAGAGAAACCAACGTTTCGTTTCGTTGGATCGCGCCATCGAGCAAAACCAACGTTTAAATCACGCTTGTCGTGTTCGTGTCTCACCCTCCTCCACGACTCAACCCCACACGGTCTCTCGGCATGCCACTCACCGCAAACCGAGTAGTATACCATAACTTTCCCGCCTCCTTGTCGATGGATCGCGCCATGGAGTACTAGCACTACTGGAAGAGATTGATGAGTTGGGGGAGGACAGCTAGCTGTAGCACGGACTCCCAAGAACTTTTTACATGCATGTTGTAGCTTTTGGGGAACGTAGCAGAAATTCAAAATTTTCCTACGTGTCACCAAGATCTATCTATGGAGAAACTAGCAACGAGGGAAGGAGAGTGCATCTACATACCCTTGTAGATCGCTAAGCGGAAGCGCTCAAGAGAACGGGGTTGAAGGAGTCGACTGCCGTGATCCAAATCACCGGAGATCCTAGTGCCGAACGGACGACACCTTCGCTCAACACACGAGAGCCCGGTGACGCCTCCCACGCCTTGATCCAGCAAGGAGAGAGGAGAGGTTGAGGAAGACTCCATCCAGCAGCAGCACAACGGCATGGTGGTGATGGAGGAGCGTGGCAATCCCGCAGGGCTTCGCCAAGCACCAAGGGAGAGGAGGAGGGGGAGAGGTAGGGCTGCACCAAGAGAGGGAGAAAACTCATGTGTGTTGGGCAGCCCCAAACCCCAAGTATATATAGGGAGGGGAGGGCTGCGCCCCATCTAGGGTTTCCACCCCAAGGGGTGCGGCCAGCCCTAGATGGGGCTTGGGAGGCGGCCAAAGGGAGGGAGAGGAGGCGCCCACTAGATGGGCCTTAGGCCCATCTCGCCTAGGGTTTGCCCTCCCACTCTCCTTGCGCTTGGGCCCTTTGTGGGGCGCACCAGCCCACCCGGGCTGGTTCCTCCCACACTTGGCCCATGCAGCCCTCCGGGTTAGTGGCCCCACTTGGTGGACCCCGACCTCTCGGTGGTCCCAGACGCTACCGAAAAACTCAAACTTTTCCTCGTGACCAAAACAGACTTCATATATAAATCTTTACCTCCGACCATTCCGAACTCCTCGTGACGTCCGGGATCTCATCCGGACTCAACAACATTCGCAACCACATACAAACTTCCTTTATAACCCTAGCGCCATCGAACCTTATGTGTAGACCCTACGGGTTCGGGAACTATGCGCATATGACCGAGACGTCTTCCGTCAATAACCAACAGCGGATCTGATACCCATGTTGGCTCCTACATGTTCCACGATGATCTCATCGGATGAACCACGATGTCGAGGATTCAATCAATCCCGTATTCAATTCCCTTTGTCTAACGGTATTTTACTTGCCCGAGATTCGATCGCGGTATACCGATACCTTGTTCAATCTCGCTACCGCAAGTCTCTTTACTCGCTCCGAACACATCATCCCGTGATCAACCCCTTGGTCACATTGTGCATATTATGATGATGTCTTACCGAGTGGGCCCAGAGATACCTCTCCGCTTACACGGAGTGACAAATCCCAGCCTCGATTCGTACAACCCAATGTACACTTTCGGAGATACCGTAATGCACCTTTATAGCCACCCAGCTTACGCCAGGATGTTTGGTACACCCAAAGCATTCCTACGGTATCCGGAGTTGCACAATCTCATAGTCTAAGGAAATGATACTTGACATTAGAAAAGCTTTAGCATACTAACTACGATCTTTGTGCTAGGCTTAGGATTGTCTTGTCCATCACATCATTCTCCTAATGATGTGATCCCGCTATCAATGACATCCAATGTCCATGGTTAGGAAACCGTAACCATCTGCTGATCAACGAGCTAGTCAATAGAGGCTTACTAGGGACATGGTGTTGTCTATGTACCCACACATGTATCTGAGTTTCCTATCAATACAATTATAGCATGGATAATAAACGATTATCGTGAACAAGGAAATATAATAATAACTAATTTATTATTGCCTCTAGGGCATATTTCCAACAGTCTCCCACTTGCACTAGAGTCAATAATCTAGTTCACATCGCCATGTGATCAACACTGATAGGTCACATCGCCATGTGACCAACATCCAAAGAGTTTACTAGTGTCTTAAACTAGTTCACATCACCATGTGATTAAGTCTCAATGAGTTATTGCGTTTGATCATGTTTTGCTTGAGAGAGAAGTTTTAGTCAACGGGTCTGCAGTATTCAGATCCGTATGTACTTCGCAATTCTCTATGTCATATTGTAAATGTTGCTTCCACGTTCCACTTGAAGCTATTCCAAATGGTTGCTGCACTATACGTATCCGGTTTGCTAATCAGAGTCATTCGGATAGGTGTCAAATCTTGCATCGACGTAACAGTTTACGCCGAACTCTTTATCATCTCCATAATCGAGAAACATGTCCTTATTTACTCTAAGGACAATTTTGACTGCTCTCCAATGATCCATTCTGGATCATTCTTGTACCCCTTGACCGACTCATGGCAAGGCACACTTCCGTGCGGTACACAACATAGCATACTATAGAGCCTACGCCTAAAGCATAGGGACGACCTTCGCCCTTTCTCTTTTTCTGCCTTGGTCGAGCTTTTAGTCTTAACTTCATACCTTACAACTCAGCCAAGAACTCCTTCTTTGACCGATCCATCTTGAACACCTTCAAGATCATGTCAAGGTATGTGCTCATTTGAAAGTATTATTACATTTTTGATCTATCCTTATAGATCTCGATGCTCAATGTTCAAGTAGCTTAATCCAGGTTTTCCATTGAAAACATCTTTGAAATAACCCTATATGCTTTCCAGAATTTACACATCATTTCGATCATCAATATGTCAACAACATATACTCATCGAAATTCTATAGTGCTCCCACTCACTTCTTTGGAAATACAAGTTTCTCATAAACTTTGTATAAACCCAAAATCTTTGATCATCCTATCAAAGTGCATATTCCAACTCCGAGATGCTTACTCCAAATCCTTAGAAGGATCGCTGAGCTAGCATACCTTTTAGCATCCTTAGGATCGACAAAACCTTTTGATTGTATCACATACAACCTTTCCTTACGTAAACCGGTAAGGAAACTCGCCTTGACATCCATCCGCCAGATTTCATAAATGCAGCTAATGCTAACATGATTCCGACGACTTAAGCATCGCTACGGATGAGAAAATCTCATCGTAGTCAACTCCTTGAACTTGTGAAAACTCTTCGCCACAAGTCGAGCTTCACAGACGGTGACATTTCCGTTCACGTCCGTCTTCTTCTTAAAGATCCATTCATCTCAATGGCTTGCCGATCATCGGGCAAGTCCACCAAAGTCCATGCTTTGTTCTGATATATGGATACTATCTCGAATTTCATGGCTTCTAACCATTTGTCGGAATTTTGGCCCACCATTGCTTCTCCATAGCTCGAGGTTCATTGTTGTCTAGCAACATGACCTTCAAGACAGGATTGCGCACTCACTCAAGTAGTACGCATCCTTGTCACCCCACGAGGCACGCTAGTGACTTGATCCAAAACTTCATGATCACTATCATAAGCATCGACTTCAATTGGTGTAGGTGCCACAGAACAACCTCCCGTGCCCTGCTACACACTAGTTGAAGTGACGGTTCAATAACCTCATCAAGTCTCCACCATCCTCCCACTCAACTTTTCGAGACAAACTTTTCCTCGAGAAAGGACCCATTCAAGAAACAATCCCTATTGCTTTCGGATCTGAATTAGGAGGTATACCCAACTGTTTTGGGTGTCCTATCAAGATGCATTTTGTCCGCTGGTTCGAGCTTATCAACCTGAAACTTTTCACATAAGCGCCGAGCCCCAAACTTTTAAGAAACGACAACTAGGTTTCTCCAAACGGTGTCGCCTCAACGGAATTACGTGGTGCCCTATTAAAGTGAGTGCGTTGTCTCTAATGCCTAACCCATGAACGATAGTGGTAATTCGATAAGAGATATCATGGTACGCACCATATCCAATAGAGTGCAACTATGATGTTCGACACACCATCACACTATGGTGTTCCAGCGGTATTAATTGTGAAACAGTTTGCACAATGTCTTAATTGTGTGCCAAAACTCAGAACTCAGATACTTATCTCTATGATCATATCATATACATTTTATCCTCTTGTCACGATGATCTTTAACTTCACTCTGAAATTACTTGAACCATTCAATAATTCAGACTTGTGTTTCATCAAGTAAATACACTCAAGATTCACTTAAATCATCCGTGAATCAAGAACATAACGATATTCATCGCATGCCTCAAAGACTCATTGCACCGCACACATCAAAATGTGTTACTTCAACAAGTTGCTATCTTGTTCCATCTTACCAAACCGAGGCTTTTCCGTCATCTTGCCCATGTGGTATGATTTGCATATCTCAAGTGATTCAAAATCAAGTGAGTCCAAACTATCCATCCGAATGGAGTTTCATCATGCGATACACCAATAGACATGGTTTGCATGTCTCAAACTTTTCAAAACGAGTGAGTCCAAAGATCCATCAACATGGAGCTTCTTCATGCTTTTATACCAATATGACTTACATGGCAAAGGCCACAAGTACGTGGTACTATCATTACTATCTTATATCTTTTGGCATGAAAATGTGTATCACTACGATTGAGATTCAATAAACCATTCCTTTTAGGTGCTAGACCATTGAAGGTATTATTCAAATTAACACAAGAACCATTATTCTCCTTAAATGAATAATCAGACATGCATGCATATAATCCAATCATGTCTATGCTCAACGCAAACACCAAATAACAATTATTTAGGTTTAACACCAATCTCGATGGTAGAGGGAGCGCGATGATGCTTGATCATATCAACCTTGGAAACACTTCCAACACGATCGTCAGCTCACCTTTAGTTAGTCTCCGCTTATTCCGTAGCTTTTGTTTCGAAGTTACTAACACTTAGCAACCGAACCGTATCTAATAACCTGGTGCTACTAGGAGTACTAGTAAAGTACACATTAACATAATGTATATCCAATATACTTCTATCGACCTTGTCAGCCTTCTTATCTACCAAGTATCTAGGGTAATTCTGCCCAAAGGGCTGTTCCTCTTATTATAGAAGCACTTAGTCTCGGTTCGGGTTCAACCTCGGTTTCTTCACTAGAGCAGCAGCTGATTTGCCGCTTCATGAAGTATCCTTCTTGCCCTTGCCCTTCTTGAAACTAGTGGTTTCACCAACCATCAACAGTTGATGCTCCTTCTGATTTCTACTTTCGCGTGTCAAACATCATGAATACCTCAAGGATCATCATATCTATCCCTGATATGTTATAGTTCATCACGAAGCTCTAGCAGCTTGGTGGTAATGACTTTGAGAAACATCACTATCTCATCCGGAAGATTAACTCCCACTCGATTCAAGTGATTGTTGCACTCGACAATCTGAGCACAAGCTCAACGATTGAGCTTTTCTCCCGAGTTTGCAGGTTAAGAAATTCGCCGAGGTCTTATACCTCTTGACGTGGGCACGAGCCTGAAATCCTAATTTCAGCCCTTGAAACATCTCATATGTTCCGCGACGCTTCAAAACGCCTTTGGTGCCTCAACTCTAAACCGCTTAACCGAACTATCACGTAGTTATCAAACGCATGTCCGATGTTCGCAACATCCACGCATTTGACGCTTGGGGTTCAGCACATTGAGCGTGCATTAAGGACATAAGCTTTCACGTCCGCATAATCGCTACTTTCAACTTTCAACTATATTTTCTCTAGGAACATATCTAAACAAGGAACTAGAGCGCCGAGCCATTTACATAATTTGCAAAAGGTCTTTGACTATGTTCAAGATAATTAAGTTCATCTTATGAACTCCCACTCAGATAGACATCCTCCGGTCATCTAAGTGATTACATGATCCGAGTCAACTAGGCCGTGTCCGATCATCACGTGAGACGGACTAGTCATCATCGGTGAACATCTTCATGTTGATCGTATCTACTATACAACTCATGCTCGACCTTTCGGTCTCGTGTTCCAAGGCCATGTCTGTACATGCTAGGCTCGCTGTTAACCCTAAGTGTATTATGGTGTTCCGAGGCCATGTCTGACATGCTAGGCTCACAACACCCGCTGTATGTGAACGTAAGAATCCATCACACCCGATCATCACGTGGTGCTTAGAAGCTTACTTAACTTTAGCAACGGTGCACGCTTAGGGGAGAACACTTTTGAAATTGTTGTAAGGGATCATCTTATTTACTACCGCTGCTTCTAAGTAAACAAGATGCATAAACATAATAAACATCACATGCAATTATATAGTAGTGACATGATATGGCCAATATCATATAGCTCCATTGATCTCCATCTTCGGGCTCCATGATCATCATCGTCACCGGCATGACACCATGATCTCCATCATCATGATCTCCATCATCGTGTCTTCATGAAGTTGTCTCGCCAACTATTACTTCTACTACTATGGCTACCGTTAGCAATAAAGTAAAGTAATTACATGGCGTTGTTTAATGACACGCAGGTCATACAATAAATAAAGACAACTCCTATGGCTCCTGCCGTTGTCATACTCATCGACATGCAAGTCGTGAATCCTATTACAAGAACATGATCAATCTCATACATCACATATCATTCATCACATTCTTCTTGGCCATATCACATCACATAGCATACCCTGCAAAAACAAGTTAGACGCCCTCAATTGTTGTTGCATGTTTTACGTGGCTGCTATGGGTTTCTAGCAAGAACGCTTACCTACGCAAAACCACAACGTGATATGCCAATTGCTATTTACCCTTCATAAGGACCATTTTCATCAGATCCGCTCCGACTAAAGTGGAGAGACTGGCACCCGCTAGCCACCTTATGCACCAAGTGCATGTCACCGGTGGTACCTGCCTCACGAAGAGTACGTAAGGTCGGTCCGGCCGCTTCATCCCACAATACCGTCAAACAAGATTGGACTAGTAACGGTAAGCATATTGAACAACATCAACGCCCACAACTACTTTGTGTTCTACTGCAAAGAATCTACGAAATAGACCTAGCTCATGATGCCATCTGCTAGGGAACGAGCAGAAATTCAAAATTTTCCCACGTGTCACCAAGATCTATCTATGGAGAAACTAGCAACGAGGGAAGGAGAGTGCATCTACATACCCTTGTAGATCAATAAGAGGAAGCGCTCAATGAACGGGTTGAAGGAGTCGACTCGCCGTGATCCAAATCACCGGAGATCCTAGTGCCGAACGGACGACACCTCCGCTCTCAACACACGCACAACCCGTGACGCCTCCCACGCCTTGATCCAGCAAGGAGAGAGGGAGAGGTTGAGGAAGACTCCATCCAGCAGCAGAACAACGGCATGGTGGTGATGGAGGAGTGTGGCAATCCCGCAGGGCTTCGCCAAGCACCAAGGGAGAGGTGGAGGAGGAGAGGCAGGCTGCACCAAGAGAGGGAGAAACTCATGTGTGTTGGGCAGCCCCAAACCCCAAGTATATATAGGGAGGGAGGGCTGCGCCCATCTAGGGTTTCCACCCCAAGGGGTGCGGCCAGCCCTAGATGGGGCTTGGGAGGCGGCCAGGGGGAGGGAGAGGAGGCGCCACTAGATGGGCCTTAGGGCCCATCTGCCCTAGGGTTTGCCCTCCCACTCTCCCTTGCGCTTGGGCCCCTTTGTGGGCGCACCAGCCCACCGGGCTGGTTCCTCCCACACTTGGCCCCCGGACCTCCCGGTGGTCCTCAGACGCTATCGAAAAACCCAAACTTTTCCGTGACCAAAACAGACTTCTCATATATAAATATTTACCTCCGACCATTCCGAACTCCTCGTGACGTCCGAGATCTCATCCGGACTCAACAACATTCGTAACCACATACAAACTTCCTTTATAACCCTAGCGCCATCGAACCTTATGTGTAGACCCTACGGTTCGGGAACCATGCGCATATGACCGAGACGTTCTCCGTCAATAACCAACAGCGGATCTGATACCCATGTTGGCTCCTACATGTTCCACGATGATCTCATCGGATGAACCACGATGTCGAGGATTCAATCAATCCCGTATTCAATTCCCTTTGTCTAACGGTATTTTACTTGCCCGAGATTCGATCGCCGGTATACCGATACCTTGTTCAATCTCGCTATCGCAAGTCTCTTTACTGCCCGTAACACATCATCCCGTGATCAACCCCTTGGTCACATTGTGCACATTATGATGATGTCTTACCGAGTGGGCCCAGAGATACCTCTCCGCTTACACGGAGTGACAAATCCCAGCCTCGATTCGTACAACCCAATGACACTTTCGAGATACCTGTAATGCACCTTTATAGCCACCCGCTTACATTGTGACGCTTGGTACACCCAAAGCATTCCTACGGTATCCGGAGTTGCACAATCTCATAGTCTAAGGAAATGATACTTGACATTAGAAAAGCTTTAGCATACTAACTACGATCTTTGTGCTAGGCTTAGGATTGTCTTGTCCATCACATCATTCTCCTAATGATGTGATCCCGCTTATCAATGACATCCAATGTCCATGGTTAGGAAACCGTAACCATCTGTTGATCAACGAGCTAGTCAATAGAGGCTTACTAGGGACATGGTGTTGTCTATGTACCCACACATGTATCTGAGTTTCCTATCAATACAATTATAGCATGGATAATAAACGATTATCGTGAACAAGGAAATATAATAATAACTAATTTATTATTGCCCCTAGGGCATATTTCCAACAGTAGCCGGCTATTGCGACCTTTGAATGCGGAGCAGCCGCGTGCACCCGGAAGTGGCGCGGGCGACGCCTTCGCCGGGCGCTACCGCTCAATGCCGACGCTTAGTGAGAGGTCACGTCCCTTTGGCCGGGCATGAATGCGTAATCGACCGCTTTCAAAGGGAAGCACGTATGGGTGATGAAGAGGGTTCGGGTTGGTCAGACCGCCGTGGCAGCGGTAATGGACATGCGCAAACAAGAGATGATGTACGCCAATATTGTTGCGATATAATTAATAACGAAATAATGTGCCAGCTTGGCAAATATGATTGGAGATGGAGATGGAAATGGAATTTTACGTAAACACAGATATGCATGTCTATTTATATGTGTGTGCGCGATGACTCTCGCGCCCGGAAGCGGGTGCGTGTTTTGATCGAAGTTTTTTTCTTGGTACGTTAGAAAATCAGTTTGTCTAATTCACATCTAGATGTTATTTAAGGATATCACATCTAAGCTCCCACAAGTATATAATGTAGCAACAAGAAACAAAAAACAAGGAAAAAATAGACCACAAACAGAGTGGATATCAACTTAGATGTGACATAACTATGTCACATCTAGATGTGTCCTAGACAGACCCTTAAAAAATTGTCCGCCAGTTTTCGCTTTTTTTTCCGGAACGAGCGATTCTATTTAAAACCACTGCTATGGAGAGATTTTTTACTCCATTATAGCCTCTTGTTTGATAGAGTTTGTCGCGCCTCGCCTTCTCACCCTCTCCATATCAAAACAAGATGACAGTCTCCACTCTATCTCTCCTCACCGGTGGTCACAGATCCGCCAAATCCCGTCCTGCTATGGGAGGTGAGGAGGTGCAGCATTGACGCTGTCGCCGGCCGGCGGAGGAAGCCGATGCGCACTGCCCTCTCGAGCCGGGCGCTGGTGCGGACGAAGATCTTCCGCGCCTTGTTCGCTGCCGCCATGTGGGCAGATCCTGCCCGCCGCCTAAACGACATCTCGCCCACCGAGGTATAACTTCTTGTATTGGTCCAGCTCCCAAGTCGCTATGCGGGTTTTCTTCTATGCGACTACTCCCCAGCTCCCCATGCATAGTAGTTAGGGTTCGCGGCTGGTCCAACATCACCTACTAGTACTACTATTATAGAGGAAATGCCACTAAAAGTTGTCCTGATTTATGCCTCGTGGAGGTATACATGTTGTTTCGACAAAAAGTACATGGTGGTTGTGCGTCATTGTCCATATGGTGGTAGTACTATCACCGGTTAAATGAAGAAATGCTTTTTCTCGGTATCCTGGTTTAGTTCCCATCAAGATAATTATGATGCTTCGCTTGTTGGTGTACTTTTCATTAATTTATTGACAATTGAGATGTCATTGCTAACCTTTTTATATTTTTGGAAACAGCGATGCGTGTCTCCATACCCGGCATGTCTTCCTCAATTTTAGTGGAACTGCACAAAATTGATGGCCATTGTTGTTCTGCCTCATCGTCTTCCCGCCACGTGGTTCTTCCTTCCTCGAGCTTGATTACCGAGAAGAAACAGACCACAAGTGAGGATTTGTCGAACTTCATAGGTGCCTCACCCAAACTTGATGCCAAATGGATGATGCATCACCATGATGACCTATCGATGCTCATGGTTGCGCCTCTTGGTTGCGCCGGCTGGTGAAGCTGATCGATTTTTGACGAAAAACAAGCTGTCTTCCATCCGTGTTTTGCTTGTTACGCACAAAGATGATATCCTTCGTCAGCTCACCTTGGTTGCGCTGGAAGCGCAGTCGCCTTTCACGCTTGGTGCAATTTTATCACACAATTGGCTATGAACCAAATATTTCCAAGAAGGATCGATGTTGGTACTAAGTGCATAAGTTTTGTATTGATTTCTAAGCCTTCTCACAACTTTGTCTCCAGCCCCCGTAATATTATTTGTCCAGCTATTAACTTTGATTTAAAAATGGTGTGGACTAAAACCCGGATGGACGAGTAGCCTCCATTTTATTTACTCAAGATATTAGATTTGATCAAGTCAAACTTCGTAATACTCTCAAACCTTTCCGATAATTGAAATTAAATTTCTTTATTTGTACACACTCTCACAAGTTTCCGATAATTTGGCGATGTGTGGTTGTTCACTTAAGGGAGGGTAGTGCACCACACGTGAAGGACAGGAAGTGCCACCAGATGCGTATGTGATCGTTAGTTCATCGGAAGTAGTACTAGTTTTCTTCACTGTACATTAAATAAAGAGTTTCGCTTTCAGATTTACACAATTTAAAATGATTGTTATGGAGAGAATAAGAAAACCACTCCACTATATATTAGTCGATACACGAGAGTACTATATGGACGCAGCTTCATTGATTTAGTGCACCTGCTTTGGATTTATGACAGGGGGCCCAAAATGTGGCTGGCTCACCACCATACAGCCAAAAGCAAAAAAGAAGGCACCGGAGCTCAGTCCGTACTACAAGTAGTATATATATAAGCTGGAGCCTCAAGCTTGTTCGCTAGGGTTTGCACTTTCACACGCCGCCAAGACTACATATATGTTACATGCCGGAGGCTCAACGCTCATTTGCTAGGGTTTGCTATATTCACGCCTCTCACCCTCTCTTCACCGATCTAAACAAGACTGCTGGCCTCTTGTCTCTCTCTCCCTCACAGCTGGTGAAGGAGGTGTCCAGATCCCGTCAGACCGGAAGGGGACGAGGTGCGGCGTTCACTTTATCGCTTTCGCCAGGGAGGCAATCCACCGCCGGGTTGCGCTGTTTCTCTTTCACCCAACGCCTGTGCGGGAGGGCCACCGACCCCTTCTTCCTCGCTTCTGTACGTAGTGTGGGAAGCTTAGGGTTTAGGACGTGGTTCAATGAGGAAAGGAGGGGCGAAAAGTAGTATAGACTGCTATCCAGCCGCTTTGTAGGTCGAAAAGGGAAAAAGGGGTAACCAAAGACACACATCTGTAAGGAACCGATCTCTTTGTTGAAAAGGGAAAGAAACTGGGGTCGGGTAGTTTGTGCACGACTAGATTTGCTGCCCTCACATAGGAAGAAGGTTCAAAGAGAACAAATATGGGACCAGCGATATATGCTGCTTGGCTACATATTCTCGCATCACCCATTTATACGTGGACGACATGGTGCCGGTATGTCCCATGCAACTATTTTGCTGTTGTTAATCTAAGAATGCCGTCGGAAAATTGAAGCAATGCCACTCGTTAAAAGTAAATTACATTTTTAATGAATGTTGTTTCAAGAGAATGTCTCATAATATGAATCAACGCAACTGCTTTAGAAATGCTACTATCCTACTTTGTTTTCCATCCAAGATAAACAAAGTAGGATAGTAAATTACATCCGTGATCTGAGGTTTATCCTCATTGCTGCACAGAAAAATTATGTCCTTGATGCACCGCTAGGTGACAGACCTATTGCAGGAGCAGATGCAAACGTTATGAACGTTTGGCTAGCTCAATATGATGACTACTTGATAGTTTAGTGCACCATGCTTAACGGCTTAGAATCAGGATTTCAAAGACGTTTTGAATGTCATGGACCATATGAGATGTTCCAGGAGTTGAAGTTAATATTTCAAGCAAATACCCGAGTTGAGAGATATGAAGTCTCCAACAAGTTCTATAGCTAAAAGATGGAAGAGAATCACTCAACTAGTGAGCATGTGCTCAGATTGTCTGGGTACTACAATCGCTTGAATCAAGAGGGAGTTAATCTTCGAGATAAAATAATGATTGACAGAATTCTCTAGTCACCATCACCAAGTTAGTAGAACTTCGTGATGAACTATGATATGCAAGGGATAACGGAAACGATTCCCAAGCTCTTCGTAATGCTGAAATTGACGAAGGTAGAAATCAAGAAAAACATCAAGTGTTGATGGTAGACAAGACCACTAGTTTCAAGAAAAGGGCAAAGGGAAAAAGGGGAACTTCAAGAAGTACAGCAAGCAAGTTGCTCAAGTGAAGAAGCCCAAGTCTGGTCCTAAGCCTGAGACTCCATAAAGATGGATTTTCGGAATCACTTGGTTATGAATCATTTGATGCTTGCGAACCGTGCCTTTTGGGCAAGATGACTAAAACTCCGTTCTTCGGAACAATGGAACGAGCAACAAACTTGTTGGAAATAATACATACTGATGTATGCAGTATTAAGGCTCGTGGCGGGTATCGTTATTTTCTGACCTTCACAGATGATTTGAGCAGATATGGGTATATCTACTTGATGAAACATAAGTCTGAAATAGTTGAAAGGTTCAAAAGAATTTCAGAGTGAAGTGGAAAATCATCGTAACAAGAAAATAAATTTTTGCGATCTGATCGTGGAGATGAATATTTGAGTTACGAGTTTGGTCTTCAATTAAAACAATGTGGAATAGTTTCACAGTTCATGCCACGTGGAACACCACAACATTATGGTGTGTCCGAACGTCAGAATCAAGACTTTATTTGATATGGTGCGATCAATGATGTATCTTACCGATTTACCAATATCGCTTTGGGGTTATGCATTAGAGACAGCTGCATTCACGCTTAATAGGGCACCATCTAAATCCATTGAGACGACACCGTATGAACTATGGTTTAGCAGTAAACCTAAGTGTCGCTTTCAAAGTTTGAGTTGCGATGCTTATGTGAAAAAGGTTTTCAACCCGATAAGCTCGAACCCAAATCGGAGAAGTGCGCCTTCATAGAATACCCAAAGGAAAGTGTTGGGTACACCTTCTATCACAGATCCAAGGCAAAACATTCGCTGTTAAGAATGGATCCTTTCTAGAGAAGGAGTTTCTCTCAAAGAAGTGAGTGGGAGGAAAGTAGAACTTGATGAGGTAATCTGTATTTCTCCCGAATTGGAAAGTAGTTCATCACGTAAATCAGTTCCAGTGATTCCTACACCAATTAGTGAGGAAGCTAATGATGATGATCATGAAGCTTTAGATTGTTACTACAAAACCTCAGAGGTCTACTAGAGTAAGATCCGCACTGAGTGGTACGGTAATCCTATTCGAAGTCATGTTACTTAACCATGGCGAACCTACTAACTATGAGGAAGCGATGATGAGCCCAGACTGGCCAAATGGCTTGAGGCCATGAAATCTGAGATGGGATCCTTGTATGAGAACAAAGTGTGGACTTTGGTGGAGTTGTTCGATGATTGGCAATCCATATTGTATAAATGGATCTTCAAGAGGAAGATGATGCCGATAGTAGTGTCACTATTCATAAAGCTCGACTTGTCACAAAAAGGTTTTCGACAAGTTCAAGGTGTTGACTACAATGAGATTTTCTCAACTGTAGCGATGGTTAAGTCTATCCAAATCATGTTAGCAATTGCCACATTTTATGAAATCTAGCAAATGGATGTCAAACCTGCATTCCTTAATGGTTTTCTTAAAGAAGAGTTGTATATGATGCAACCGTAAGGTTTTGTCAATCCTAAAGGTGCTAATAAAATGTGCAAGCTCTAGCGATCTATCTATGGACTGGTGCAATCATCTCAATGTTGGAATATACACTTTGATAAGTTGATCAAAGATATAGTTTTATACAGACTTATGTGAAGCCTGTATTTACAATAAAGTGAGTGGGAGACTACCGCTTTTCCGATAAATATATGTGAGTAACATATTGTTGATCGAAATGATGTAGAATTTTTCCGAAAGCATAAAGGAGTATTTGAAAGGAGTTCTTTAAAAGAAAGACCTCAAGAATCTATTTATATATTGAGCATCAAGATCTATTGAGATAGATCAAGACGCTTGATAAGTTTTTTCAACAAGTACATACCTTGTCAAGATTTTGAAGTAGTTCAAAATGGAAATACAAAGAAAAGTTCTTGCCTGTGTTGCAAATGTGTGAAATTGAGTAAAGACTCAAATCCCGACCACGACAGTAAAATAGAAAAGAGAATGAAAGTCATTCCTATGCCTCACCATAGGTTCTATAAAGTATGCTATGCTATGTACCGCACCTATTGTATACCTTTCTCTGAATTTGGCAAGGAGTACAATAGTGATCTAGGAGTAGATCATCGACATTGGTCAAGAACATCCATAGTGAGGACTAAGGAAATATTTCTCGATTATGGAGGTGATAAAAGAGCCCGTCAGAAAGAGTTACATCGATGCAAGTTTTTACACCGATCCAGATGACTCTAAGTCTCAATCTGGATACATATTGAAAGTGGGAGCAATTAGCTAGAGTAGCTCCGCAGAGCATTGTAGACATAGAATAATTGCAAAAACACATACGGCTCTAAATGTGATGCAATTGCTGACTAAACTTCTCTCACGAGCAAAACATGATCATACCTTAGTACTCTTTTGGTTGTTAATCACATAACGATGTGAACTAGATTATTGACTCTAGTAACCCTTTGGGTGTTGATCACATGAGGATGTGAACTATGGGTATTAATCACATACAGATGTGAATATTTGTGTTAAATGACATGGCGATGTGAACTAGATTATTGACTCTAGTGCAAGTGGGAGACTGAAGGAAATATGCCCTAGAGGCAATAATAAAGTTATTATTTATTTCCTTATTTCATGATAAATGTTTATTATTCATGCTAGAATTGTATTAACCGGAAACTTGATACGTGTGTGAATACATAGACAAACATAATGTCACTAGTGTGCCTCTACTTGACTAGCTTGTGAATCAAAGATGGTTAAGTTTCCTAGCCATTGACATGAGTTGTCATTTGATTAACGGGGTCACATCATTAGGAGAATGATGTGATTGACTTGACCCATTCCGTTAGCTTAGCACTTGATCGTTTAGTATATTGCTATTGCTTTCTTCATGACTTATACATGTTCCTATGACTATGAGATTATGCAACTCCTGTTTACCGGAGGTACACTTTGTGTGCTACCAAACTGCACAACGAATCGGGTGATTATAAAGGAGCTCTACAGGTGTCTCCAAGGTACATGTTGGGTTGGCGATTTCGAGATTAGGATTTGTCATCCGATTATCGGAGAGGTATCTCCGGCCCTCTCGGTAATGCACATCACTATAAGCCTTGCAAGCAATGTAGCTAATGAGTTACTTACGGAATGATGCATTACGTAACGAGTAAAGAGATTTGCCGTAACGAGATTGAATTAGGTATTGATACCGACGCTCAATCTCGGCAAGTAACATACCGATGACAAAGGGAACAACGATGTTGTTATGCGGTTTGACCTATAAAGATCTTCAGAGAATATGTAGGAGCCAATAGGAGCATCCAGGTTCCGCTTATTGGTTATTGACCGAGACATGTCTCGGTCATTTTACATTGTTCTCGAACCCGTAGGGTCCGCACGCTTAAGGTTTCGGCGATGCTTATATTATGAGTTTATGAGTTTTGATGTACCGAAGGAGTTCGAGTCCCGGATGAGATCGGGACATGACGGAGTCTCGAAATGGTCGAGACGAAAGATCGATATATTGGACGACTATATTCGACATCGGAAAGGTTCCGAGTGGTTCGGTATTTTCGAGTACCGGGAGTTACGGAATACGGGGAAGAAGTATATGGGCCTTATTGGGCTTTAGGGAGAGCGAGAGGCAGGCCGCTTCTCTACCCATTGACTAGTCCGAATTGGACTAGGGAGGGGCGGCCCCTCCTTCCTTCTCTTCCTCTTCCCCTTCCTTGTCTCCTACTCCTACTACTTGGAAGGACTCCTAGTTGATTAGAAAGGGGGAATCCTACTCCCGTGGGAGTAGGACTCTAGGGCGCCCATAGAGAGGGCCGGCCCTCCCTCCTCCACTCCTTTATATACGGGGCAGGGGCACCCCATAGACACACAAGTTGATCTTCGTGATCGCTCTTAGCCGCAGGCGGTGCCCCTCCACCATATTCCACCTCGGTCATATCGCTATGGTGCTTAGGCGAAGCCTTGCGCCGGTAGAACATCATCATCGCCACCATGCCGCTGCGGTTGATTTAAACTCATCCCCGAAAATCTGCTGGATCGAGTCCGGGATCGCCATCGAGCTGAACCTGTGCTAGAACTCGGAGGTGCCGTAGTTTCGTGCTTGATCGGTCGGGCCATGAAGACGACGACTACATCAACCACGTTGTTATAACGCTCGCTTTCGGTCTATGAGGGTGCGTGGACAACACTCTCCTCTCGCTGCTATGCATCACGATGATCTTGGCGTAGCGTAGGAATTTTTTGAAATTACTACGCTCCCCAACAGTGGCATCCGAGCCCAGGTTTTATGCGCTGATGTTATATGCACAAGTAGAACACAAGTGAGTTGTGGGCGATATAAGTCATACCGCTTACCAGCATGTCATACTTTGGTTCGGCGGTATTGTTGGATGAAGCGCCCGACCGACGTTACGCTGACGCTTATGCGTAGACTGGTTCTACCGACGTGCTTTGCAATACGTGGTGGCTGGCGGAGTCTGCTTTCTCCAACTTTAGTTGAACTGAGTGGCTACGCCCGGTCCTTGCGAAGGTTAAAACATCACTAACTTGACGAACTATCGCTAGGTTTTGATGCGAGGTAAGATCGGTTCTTACTAAGCCCGTAGCAGCCACGTAAAACTTGCAACAACAAAGTAGAGGACGCCTAACTTGTTTTTGCAGGCATATTGTGATGTGATATGGTCAAGACATGATGCTAAATTTTTAGATGATCATGTGTTGTTGAAGTTATCGGCGACTGGCAGAAGCCCTATGGTTGTCTCTTTGTTGCATAAGATGCAAGTGCCAAATAATTGCTTTACTTTATCGTTATGCGATAGCAATAGTTGCAAGAGCAATAGTTGGTGAGATTTACCATGTGACGACACATTGATATAGATCAAGATGATAAAGATCATGGTGTCGTGCTCGGTGACGATAGAGATCATGACAAGATTTTGGAGATGGAGATCAAAGGCGCAAGATGATCATGGCCATATCATGTCACATATTTTGATTGCATATGAAGTTTATCTGTTATACATCTTATTCTGTTTTGTTTGACGGTAGCATTTTAAGATGATCTCTCACTAATTATCAAGAAGTGTTCTCCCCGAGTATGCACCGCTATGAAAGTTCTTCGTGCCGAGACACCACGTGATGATCGGGTGTGATAGGCTCTACATTCAAATACAACGGTGCAAAAACAGTTGCACACGCGAATACTCAAAGTTAAACTTGACGAGCCTAGCATATACAGATATGGCCTTGGAACACGGAGACCGAAAGGTCGAACGTGAATCATATAATAGATATGTTCAACATAGTGATGTTCACCATTGAAAACTACTCCATCTCACGTGATGATCGGACATGGTTTAGTTGATTTGGATCACGGATCACTTAGATGACTAGAGAGATGTCTGTCTAAGTGGGAGTTCTTAAGCAATATGATTAACTGAACTTAAATTTATCATGAACTTAGTCCCGTAGTATTTTGCAAATTATGTTGTAGATCAATAGCTCACATTGTTGCTTTCTATATGTTTATTTTGATATGTTCCTAGAGAAAATTGTGTTGAAAGATGTTAGTAGCAATGATGCGGATTGGATCCGTGATCCGAGGTTTATCCTCATTGCTGCACGTAAAATTATGTCCTTGATGCACCGCTAGGTGATGACCTATTGCAGGAGCAGATGCGCACGTTATGAACGCTATTAGCTCAATAGGATGACTACTTGATAGTTTAGTGCACCATGCTTAACGGCTTAGAATCAGGACTTCAAAGACGTTTTGAACGCCATGGACCATATGAGATGTTCCAGAGTTGAAGTTAATATTTCAAGCAAATACCCGAGTTGAGAGATATGAAGTTCCAACAAGTTCTATAGCTAAAAGATGGAGGAGAATCGCTCAACTAGTGAGCATGTGCTCAGATTGTCTGGGTACTACAATCGCTTGAATCAAGTGGGAATTAATCTTCGAGATAAAATAGTGATTGCCAGAATTCTCTAGTCACCATCACCAAGTTAGTAGAACTTCGTGATGAACTATGATATGCAAGGGATAACGGAAACGATTCCCAAGCTCTTCGTAATGCTGAAATTGACGAAGGTAGAAATCAAGAAAAACATCAAGTGTTGATGGTAGACAAGACAACTAGTTTCAAGAAAAGGGCAAAGGGAAAAAGTGAAGGAAATATGCCCTAGAGGCAATAATAATGTTATTATTTATTTCCTTATATCATGATAAATGTTTATTATTCATGCTAGAATTGTATTAACCGGAAACATAATACATGTGTGAATACATAAACCTACAGAGTGTCACTAGTATGCCTCTACTTGACTAGCTCGTTAATCAAAGATGGTTATGTTTCCTAACCATGAACAAGGAGTTGTTATTTGATTAACGGGATCACATCATTGGTTGAATGATCTGATTGACATGACCCATTCCATTAGCATAGCACCTGATCGTATAGTTTGTTGCTAGTGCTTTTCTTCATGACTTATACATGTTCCTATGACTATGAGATTATGCAACTCCCGCTTGCCCGAGGAACACTTTGGTGCTACCAAACGTCACAACGAATCGGGTGATTATAAAGGTACATTACAGGTGTCTCCAAAGGTACATGTTGGGTTGGCATATTTCGAGATTAGGATTTGTCATCCGATTGTCGGAGAGGTATCTCTCGCCCTCTCGGTAATGCACATCACATAAGCCTTGCAAGCATTGCAACTAAATGTGTTAGTTGTGAGATGATGTATTACGAACGAGAAAAGAGACTTGCCAAGAACGAGATTGAACTAGGTATTGATACCGACGATCGAATCTCGGCAAGTAACATACCGATGACAAAGGAACAACGATGTTGTTATGCGGTCTCGACCGATAAAGATCTTCAGAGAATATGTAGGAGCCAATATGGGCATCCAGGTCCCGCTATTGGTTATTGACCAGAGAGGTGTCTCGGTCATGTCTACATAGTTCTCGAACCCGTAGGGTCCGCACGCTTAACGCTTCGATGATGCTTATTATGAGTTTATATGATATTGATGTACCAAGGTTGTTCGAGTCCCGGATGAGATCACGGACATGACGAGGAGTCTCAAATGGTCGAGACATAAAGATTGATATATTGGAAGCCTATGTTTGATTCCGAATCACTCCGGTGAAATTGGGAATTTTATCGAGTACCGAGGGGTTACCGGAATTCCCCGGGGTCAATGGGCCATGATGGGCCTTAGTGGAAAGAGAAGGGGGCCTTAGTGCTGGTCAGACCTTCCCCTTCCCTAGTCCTATTAGGACTAGGAGAAGGGGCGCCTCTCTCTCTCTCCCACTTGGGGAAACCTAGTTGACTAGGATTGGGGGAATCCTACCCTAGTAGGAGTAGGAAACCCCGGTGCGCCTCCTCTCTCGGCCGGCCAGCCCTCCCCTTCCCTCCTTTATATACAGGGCAGGGGCACCCCATGACACACAAGTTGATCATTGAGATCGCTCTCAGCCGCAGCGGTGCCCCTTCCACCAAACTACACCTCGAATATACCGCTATGGAGCTTAGGCGAAGCCCTCGCGCCGTGGAACATCATCATCGCCACCACGCCGTCAGGTCGACAAAACTCTCCTCAACACTCGCTGGATCGAGTTCGAGGGACGCCATCGAGCTGAACGCGTGCAGAACTCGGAGGTGCCGACGCTCGTACTTGGATCGGTTGGATCGGGAAGAAGTACGACTACTTCCTCTACGCTGCGCCAACGCTCGCTGTTGGGTCACGAGGGTACGAGACAACACTCTCATCTCGCTGCTATGCATCACCATGATCTTGCGTGATCGTAGGAAATTTTTGAAATTACTACGCTCCCCAACAGGGCATCCGAGCCTGGTTTTATGCGCTGATGTCATGTGCACGAGTAGAACACAAGTGAGTTGTGGACGATACAAGTCATACCGCCTACCAAAGATGTCATACTTTGGTTCAGCGGTATTGTGAGATGAAGCGCCCGACCGACATTACGCAGACGCTTACGCGAGACTGGTTTCACCGCCCGAGCACTCGCTGCTTAAAGGTGACCGGCGGGTGTCTGCTCTCTCACTTTAGTTGAATCGAGGCTATACGCCCGTCCTTGAGAAGGTTAAACGGAGTCTATTTGACGAAGTATCGCTGTGGTTTTGATGCGAGGTAAGAACGGTTCTTGCTCAGCCCGTAGCAGCCACGTAAAACTTGCAACAACAAAGTAGAGGACGCCTAACTTGTTTTTGCAGGCATGTTGTGATGTGATATGGTCAAGACGTGATGCTATATTTTATTGTATGAGATGATCATGTTTTGTAACCGAAGTTATCGGCAATCGGCAGGAGCCATATGGTTGTCGCTTATTGTATGAAATGCAAACGCCATGTAATTGCTTTACTTTATCACTAAGCAGTAGCGATAGTCGTAGAAGAAATAGTTGGCGAGACGACAACGATGCTACGATGGAGATCAAGGTGTCACGCCGGTGACGATGGTGATCATGATGGTGCTTCGAGATGGAGATCACAAGCACAAGATGATGATGACCATATCATATCACTTATATTGATTGCATGTGATGTTTATCCTTTATGCATCTTATCTTGCTTTGATTGACGGTAGCATTATAAGATGATCTCTCACTAAAATTATCAAGAAGTGTTCTCCCGAGTATGCACCGCTATGAAAGTTCTTCGTGCTGAGACACCACGTGATGATCGGGTGTGATAGGCTCTACGCTCAAATACAACGGTGCAAAACAGTTATGCACGCGAATACTCAGGTTAAACTTGACGAGCCTAGCATATAAGATATGGCCTCGAACACGGAGACCGAAAGGTCGAGCGTGAATCATATAGTAGATATGATCAACATAGTGATGTTCACCATTGAAACTACTCCATCTCACGTGATGATCGGACATGGTTTAGTTGATTTGATCACGAATCACTTAGATGACTAGAGAGATGTCTATCTAAGTGGGAGTTCTTAAGTAATATGATTAATTGAACTTTAATTTATCATGAACTTAGTCCCGGTAGTATTTTGCAAATTATGTTGTAGATCAATAGCTCGCGTTGTTGCTTCCCTATGTTTTCATATGTGTTCCTAGAGAAAATTGTATTGAAAGATGTTAGTAGCAATGATGCGGATTGGATCCGTGATCTGAGGTTTATCCTCATTGCTGCGCAGAAGAATTATGTCCTTAATGCACCGCTAGGTGACAGACTTATTGCAGGAGCAGATGCGACGTTATGAACGCTATTAGCTCAATATGAGCAGATATGCACGTTATGAACGCTATTAGCTCAATATGATGACTACTTGATAGTTTAGTGCACCATGCTTAACGGCTTAGAATCGGGACTTCAAAGACGTTTTGAACGTCATGGACCATATGAGATGTTCCAGAGTTGAAGTTAATATTTCAAGCAAATACCCGAGTTGAGAGATATGAAGTCTCCAACAAGTTCTATAGCTAAAAGATGGAGGAGAATCGCCAACTAGTGAGCATGTGCTCAGATTGTCCGGGTACTTCAATCGCTTGAATCAAGTGGGAGTTAATCTTCCGATAAGATAGTGATTGACAGAATTCTTCTAGTCACCATCACTAAGTTACTAGAACTTCGTGATGAACTATAGTATGCAAGGGATGACGAAAAGATTCCCGAGCTCTTCGTGATGCTGAAAATCGCGAAGGTAGAAATCAAGAAAACATCAAGTGTTGATGGTTGACAAGACCACTAGTCTCAAGGAAAATGGCAAAGGGAAGAAGGGGAACTTCAAAAGGAACGGCAAGCAAGTTGCTACCGAGTGAAGAAGCCCAAGTCTAGACCTAAGCCCGAGACTGAGTACTTTTGCTGCAATGGAACTGGTCACCGGAAGCGAACTACCCTGAATATTTGGTGGATAAGAAGGATGGCAAAGTGAACAAGGTTATATTTGATATACAGGTTATTGATGTGTGCCTTACTAGTGTTTATAGTGGCCCTGAGTATTTGATACTGTTCGTTGCTAAGATTAGTAACTCAAACAGGAGTTACGAATAAACAGAGACTAGTTGAAGGGAAGTGACGATGAGTGTTGGAAGTAGTTCCAAGATTGATATGATCATCATCGCACACTCCCTATACTTTCGGGATTAGTGTGGAACCTAAATAAGTGTTATTTGGTGTTGAGCATAAATATGATTTGATCATGTTTATTGCAATACGGTTATTCATTTAAGTAAGAGAATAAATTGTTGTTCTGCTTACATGAATAAAACCTTATATGGTTACACACCCAATGAAAATGGTTCATTGGATCTCGATCATAGTGATACACATATTCATAATATTGAAACCAAAAGATGCAAAGTTAATAATGATAGTGCAACTTATTTGTGGCAATCGCCGCTTAGGTCATATTGGTGTAAAGCGATGAAGAAAACTCCATGCCGATGGACTTTTGGAATCACTTGATTATGAATCATTTGATGCTTATGTAACCGTGCCTTTTGGGCAAGATGACTAAAACTCCGCTCTCCGAACAATGGAACAAGCTACTGACTTATTGGGAATAATACATACCGATGTATGCGATCCAATGAGTGTTGATGCTCGTGGCAAGTATCGTTATTTTCTGACCTTCACAAGATGATTTGAGCAGATATGGGTATATCTACTTGATGAAACATAAGTCTGAAATAGTTGAAAGGTTCAAAGAATTTCAGAGTGAAGTGGAAAATCATCGTAACAAGAAAATAAAGTTTCGCGATCTGATCGTGGAGATGAATATTTGAGTTACGAGTTTGGTCTTCAATGAAAACAATGTGGAATAGTTTCACAGCTCACGCCACCGGAACACCACAACGTTATGGTGTGTCCGAACGTCAGAATCAGATTTTATTATGATATGGTGCGATCTATGATGTATCTTACCGATTTACCACTATCGCTTTGGGGTTATGCATTAGAGACAGCTGCATTCACGCTAATAGGGCAACCATCTAAACCGCTGAGATGACACCGTATGAACTATGGTTTAGCAAGAAACCTAAGCTGTCGCTTTAAAGTTTGAGTTGTGATGCTTATGTGAAAAGGTTTTCACCGATAAGCTCGAACCCAAATCGGAGAAGTGCGCTTCATAGAATACCCAAAAGAAAATGTTGGGTACACCTTCTATCACAGATCCAAGGCAAGTTTTTTGTTAAGATGGATCCTTTCTAGAGAAGAAGTTTCTCTCGAAAGAAGTGAGTGGGAGGAAAGTAGAACTTGATGAGGTAATTGTACCTTCTCCCTTATTGGAAAGTAGTTCATCACGTAAATCAGTTCCAAGGATTCCTACACCAATTAGTGAGGAAGTTAATGATGATGATCATGAAACTTCAGATCAAGTTGTTACTAAACCTCGTAGGTCTTCCAGAGTAAGATCCGCACTGAGTGGTACGGTAATCTTATTCTAGAAGTCATGTTACTAGACCATGATGAACCTACGAACTATGAGGAAGCGATGATGAGCCCAGATTCCGCGAAATGGTTTGAGACCATGAAATCTGAGATGGGATCCATGTATGAGAACAAAGTATGGATTTTGGTTGACTTGCTCGATGATCGGCAAGCCATTGAGAATAAATGGATCTTCAAGAGGAAGACGGACACCGATAGTAGTGTTACTATCTACAAAGCTCGACTTGTCGCAAAAAGGTTTTTGACAAGTTCAAGGTGTTGACTACAATGAGATTTTCTCAATTGTAGCGATGCTTAAGTCTGTCTGAATCATGTTAGCAATTGCCACATTTTATGAAATCTGGCAAATGGATGTCAAAACTACATTCTTTAATGGATTTATTAAAGAAGAGTTGTATATGATGCAACCGAAGGTTTTGTCAATCCTAAAGGAGCTAACAAATGTGCAAGCTCCAATGATCCATCTATGGACCGCAAGCATCTCGAGTTGAATAAACGCTTGATAGTGTGATCAAAGCATATGGTTTTATATGCACTTTTGGAGAAGCCTGTATTTACAAGAAAGTGAGTGGAGCACTACAAGATTTCTGATAAGTATATGTGAATGACATATTGTTGATCGAAATAATGTAGAATTATTCTGCAAAGCATAAAGGAGTATTTGAAAGGAGTTTTCAAAGAAGGACCTCGTGAAGTTGTTACATATTGAGCATCAAGATCTATAGAGATAGATCAAGACGCTTGATAAGTTTTTCAATGAATACATACCTTGACAAGATTTTGAAGTAGTTCAAAATGGAACAGTCAAAGAAAGAGTTCTTGCCTGTGTTACAAGGTGTGAGATTGAGTAAGACTCAAAACCCGACCACGGCAGAAGATAGAAAGAGAATGAAAGTCATTCCCTATGCATCAGCCATAGGTTCTATAAAGTATGTCATGTTGTACTGATCTATTGCATACCCTACCACTAAGATTGGCAAGGAGTGCAATAGAGATCTAGGAGTAGATCAACGGACATCGGTCAAAATTATCCTTAGTAGAATAAGGATATGTTTCTATTATGGAAGTGAAAAAGGTTCGTCGTAAAAGGTTACGCCGATGCAAGTTTTAACACTAATCTAGATGACTCGAGTCTCAATCTGGATACATATTGAAAGTGGGAGCAATTAGCTAGAGTAGCTCCGCAAGAGCATTGTAGACATAGAAATTTGTAAATACTTACGGCTCAATGACAGTAATCTGCTGACTAAAATTATCTCACAAGCAAAACATGATCACACCTTAGTACTCTTTGGGTGTTAATCACATAGCGATGTGAACTAGATTATCGACTCTAGTAAACCCTTTGGGTGTTGGTCACATGTCGATGTGAACTATGGGTGTTAACCATATAGATGTGAACTATTGATGTTAAATCACATGGCGATGTGAACTAGATTATTGACTCTAGTGCAAGTGGGAGACTCAAGGAAATATGCCCTAGAGGCAATAATAATGTTATTATTTATTTCCTTATATCATGATAAATGTTTATTATTCATGCTAGAATTGTATTAACCGGAAACATAATACATGTGTGAATACATAAACCTACAGAGTGTCACTAGTATGCCTCTATTTGACTAGCTCGTTAATCAAAGATGGTTATGTTTCCTAACCATGAACAAGGAGTTGTTATTTGATTAACGGATCACATCATTGGTTGAATGATCTGATTGACATGACCCATTCCATTAGCATAGCACCTGATCGTATAGTTTGTTGCTAGTGCTTTTCTTCATGACTTATACATGTTCCTATGACTATGAGATTATGCAACTCCTGCTTGCCCGAGGAACACTTTGGTGCTACCAAACGCCACAACGAATCGGGTGATTATAAAGGTACATTACAGGTGTCTCCAAGGTACATGTTGGGTTGGCATATTTCGAGATTAGGATTTGTCACTCCGATTGCTCTGAGAGGTATCTCTGGCCCTCTCGGTAATGCACATCACATAAGCCTTGTAAGCATTGCAACTAAATGTGTTAGTTGTGAGATGATGTATTACGAACGAGAAAAGAGACTTGCCAAGAACGAGATTGAACTAGGTATTGATACCGACGATCGAATCTCGGCAAGTAACATACCGATGACAAAGGGAACAACGATGTTGTTATGCGGTCCGACCGATAAAGATCTTCGAGAATATGTAGGAGCCAATATGGGCATCCAGGTCCCGCTATTGGTTATTGACCGAGAGGTGTCTCGGTCATGTTACATAGTTCTCGAACCCGTAGGGTCCGCACGCTTAACGCTTCGATGACAGCTTATTATGAGTTTATATGATATTGATGTACCAAGGTTGTTCGAGTCCCGATGAGATCACGGACATGACGAGGAGTCTCAAATGGTCGAGACATAAAGATTGATATATTGAAGCCTATGTTTGATTCGAATCACCCGGTGAAATTGGGAATTTTACCGAGTACCGAGGGGTTACCGGAACCCCGGGGGTCAATGGGCCATGATGGGCCTTAGTGGGAAAGAGAAAAGGGGCCTTAGTGCTGGTCAGCACTTCCCCCTTCCCTAGTCCTATTAGGACTAGGAGAAGGGGGCGCTCTCTCTCTCTCTTCCCACTTGGGAAACCTAGTTGGACTAGGATTGGGGGAATCCTACCCTAGTAGGAGTAGGAAACCCCGTGCGCCTCCTCTCTCTCCGGCCAGCCCTCCCCTTCCCTCCTTTATATACAGGGCAGGGGCACCCCATGACACACAAGTTGATCATTGAGATCGCTCTCAGCCGTGTGCGGTGCCCCTTCCACCAAACTACACCTCGAATATACCGCTATGGAGCTTAGGCGGCCCCGCGCCGTGGAACATCATCATCGCCACCACGCCGTCAGGTCGACAAAACTCTCCTCAACACTCGGCTGGATCGGAGTTCGAGGGAC